>JAOANK020425125.1:0-13412 GCA_026257165.2 Telfairia occidentalis | reverse complement strand
AATGCATACTAAATGTCAAGTAAAATAACACCTTATTTTATTAAATAAATAATTTGTGTTCAAAGTTTACAAACTACAAAACTCACGAGATTTAGGGCATCAACCCCAACAGACCGGTGGTGCTTCTTCTAGTAGTTGGACAACCTTTCCAATTTGCTACACACAGTGCATATAAGTTATGTGAGTTATTTTTATATAAAGAAATACTGTACCTTGTTGTTCCATTTAAGTATCTAAGAATGCATTTCACAGCTTTTAAGTCTTTCACTCTTGGTTGTTGGAGTTGCTAGTAGACTTTGTTAACAAGGTCAGCTGTGTCTGGTCTAAAGAGAGTGAGGTATTGTAGAGAGCCCACAATACTTCTGTAATTTGTGGCATCAACCAAGTCATCATCTTTTGGAGAAGTGCAGGGAGACATTTCTGCAGGTTTGTTGTAGGGAGAAGTGCAGGGAGACATTGCTGCAGGTTTGTTCGAGCATTTTTGCTTTATTGAGGATGTCATTGGTATATTTCCTCTGGCTCAACATAAGACCTGTATTTGTCTTATGTGCTTTGATGCCTAAGAAGTAGTGAAGGGCCCCTAGATCCTTCAAGGCAAACTTTGAGCTTAATTTGGTCGCTAGTGTTTCTAAATGTGAGTTCCTATTTCCTATAAGAATAATGTCATCAACATATATTAGCATGATAGTGAGAATGGAGTTTTGCTTTAGTATGAACAATGAAAGATCAAATTTAGAGCTATTAAAACAAGTATGTAAAAGAAAAGATGATAATCTTTCAATCTAGACCTTGGGAGCTTGTTTTAGCCCATATAAGGATTTGTGGAGTTGGCACACTTGTTGTGGAAGTTGAGGATCCACAAATCCTTGGGGTTGAGCCATGAATATTGTTTCTTTCAGTTAACCATGGAGAAAAGCATTCTTCACGTCTAGTTGTTTGAGTGTCCATCCAAATATCATAGCTAATGCTAGTGTCAGCCGAATTGTGGTGGGTTTGACCATTGGGGCTGAATGTTTCCTTATAGTCCAACCCTTATACTTATGAGTACCCTTGAGCAACGAGTCGAGCCTTGAACCTATCAATTGATCCATCTTCCTTTTGTTTTGTCTTATATATCCAATTTGATCCTATGATATTTGTGTTAGGGGGTCGTGGAACCAACTCCCAAGTGTGATTTTCGTGTAAGGCCTTCATTTCATCCTCCATTGTGGTTTTCCAGTAGGGTATTTTCAGTGCTAATTTGTAGCTCATTGGTTTAAGAAGCTAGCTGGTGGCAAGGAGAGATTGGTTATGCTTTCTGTCCTTTAGGATTTGAATTTCATGATGTAACTGAGAGTCTGATTGTGGGTTCAGTTCGAGCTTTTGCCTTGTGACCATGGAGTGGCCATTTTCTTTAGTAAGAGTGGCATTGTTGTTGGTCCCTGCACCAAAAATAGGCGATTCAATAACTAGCTTATTGCTTATATCTGGAAGAGAAGATACCTGGGATGGAATCAATGGTATAAATGCTTGAATGTGACTGCTGGTTGCTTCTGAAAGGTTGTGTACTTCATGTCGCAGGTGTAGAGGTGATTCATTTGTTCCCATCAAGTGATGTTGTTTCTGTTGTGAGACAATTGTGCCAACCGTTCCTTCCTTAAACTGATGTGCCAACTGGTGTTGTTGTGAACTTATTATAGCAGTTTCTCCCTCTGCATGTGCAATATTAGTTGTTTCTTCCTCAAACCAACTTGCTGACTGGTGCTGCTGTGGACAGGTTTCAGCAGTTATTTCTCTAATAGGAAGTGCATTATTCTGTTCCAGTACAATGCTGAAGGCTTCACAATTAGCACTTCCTTTCTCAAAATGATCAGCCCTTTGCTGAATGATGCTGGGAGCAAGTTCTTTGTCACCGTTTTGATCAGTTTGCAAAACTCTAATGTATTTGTCATTAGCAGCAGTAGGTATTGATTTGCTTGGTACTGTATCATTTGATTTTGTATTTCCAATATCATTGTTGCTGTTGTTGTCGTCTTTTGTCCATTCTTCTATTTCTGCAAATTCATACATCACTAGAGGCCTTTGTTCCTCTTTGTTTTTAAGATTGGACCTATCAAAGCAAAAAATGTTTTCATAACAAACTACATGTCTAGATATCTAGATTCAATTCTTCCCTTGATCTAAACATCTATAACCTTTGTAGATAGGACAATAACTTAGGAACACACAAGCGTGGGTTCTCTTATTGAACTTATTTTTATTGTAAGGTCTTAAGTAGGGAAAGCATTGGTAAGCAAAAATTTTATGCTATTGTAATTTGGCTCTTTTTGGATAGTTTTGAGAGGGAGTACTTATATCAAGAATTCTAGTGGGCACAATGGTAAGGAATGCATCTACCCAATACTTTGTTAGAATCGTGGATTGGAAGAAGAGAGTGATGACAGTTTCCACAATATGCCTATGCTTTCTTTCCACAACTCCATTTTGTTGTGGTGTGTGGGGACAAGCTAATTTGTGTTGAATACCATGACTTTCTAAGTGTTTTTGGAAAGCTAAAGACATGAATTCTCCTCCTCCATCACTTTGGAAGATTTTTATTCGCTTATCAAATATGTTCTCAACAAGTTTTTGGAATTTAAAAAACAGTCTAGAAAGTCTGGTTTTGGTTTTAAAGGATAAAGGCAAGTGAACCTAGAGAAATTGTCCACAAAGCTTGCATAATACCTTAAATTTTGACAAAAGAGCAAGGGAGCTGGACCCCAAAGATCAGTCTGTTTCTTTTCAATAGGAACAACACTCATATTATTATTTAGTTGAAAAGGAAGTTTACAACTTTGGCTCATTTCGCACGTGCGACAAACAGTTTCAACCTTTTTCCAGCTAGAGGCATCTAATAAGTGAGAATCACACATGTGTTTTAGAGCTTTAATGCCCAAGACGTTTGTGCCATATTGTGTAAGGTGCTGAAGAAATAGCAGTGTAGGCTTGCAAGGCTCCTTGATTTTGTTCTTCTAAAGCGTATAGACTAGCTGTTTTATGCCCCTTTCCTAGGATCTTCCCCTGCTTATTCTTAATGACAAACTTATCAGCATCAAACGTAATGGTACAATCATTTTCTTTAGTAAGTTTGCTTATAGAAACTAAATTCTTCTTTCATACTAGGTACTACCAACACATCTTTTAGAAGTAATTTTCTATTTTTAGTGGGAGTATCGTGTGTGCCAATGTGAGTAATGTCTAAAGCTTCCCCATTTCCCATACATCTTTTCTATACCATTATAAGGATTGGATTGAGATAGCTTACCTGAGTCATTCACGATATGTGTTGTAGCACCCGAGTTAGCATAAAGGTTAGGATCTGCAAATTCATCCAATACTAGTGTTGCCAAGGCTTGTGGAATTTCTTCAGATTGGTAGGCATGGTCAAGGTGATTCCAACATTCAATGGCTGAATGGTTCATTTTTCCACAAATTTGATATATTACTCCCTTGTTCGATTTAGTTGTGCTGGTTTCCTGTGATGTAGTGGCAGTTGTCTGACTTTGGTGCTCGTTTGCTATCTGTTGAGCTCCTTTACCTTGATGAAATTCCCTGCCACGTGATGTAAAGATTCTATTTATTCCCCTAGATCTTCCTCGTTCACTGTAATAAGCTTGATTGTTGTCTATTTGGTTGGATTTTTCCAAATCTCCTTTAGAGTTGAGCTGCTGTTCATGGTTCCTTAATGCTAAAACAAATGAATGGTATGATGGATATGGAGGTTTTGACAGCATCGCGGTCCTAAAATCTTTATGCCTTGCTTCTAGTCCCATTGCAAAATGAAAGACTTTAGTAATATCATCAATTGGTTTCTTCATTGTAGATAATCGATCACACACAACCTTGAAACTCTTGATATATTCACGAATAGATTGTGTCCCTTTCTTCATGTTTATGAGCATCTCATTGAGATGTATCTCATTTTCCTTGATAAGAGTCAGAAGTTGTTTTTCAAGTGACCTTCATACCTGTTGAGAATAATCAGTCCCTTCAATCATAGCTAAAACTTCCTCTGTGATTGTTCCCAGCAACCATGATGTTAGAAGTTCATCATTTTTCTGCCATATGTTGTATTGAGGATTAGGAGAGACTTCCCATCCTTATCATCAATTTATTTTTCAGGTGGCTCTTCATGAAGGTGTTATTTAGCTTGATAGATATCAAGCTAGAATACTGAACAAAGATTTGTATGGACAGAAGGCTCTCGGTTTTGGCTATAGCAGTGACTAAATGTATTTCCTTATGCACTGGCTTTGATACCATAAAGAGAAATCTTTGGCCCAAGATGAGAAGAAATTGTAAGTATTTTTTTCTGCATATTCTGAGTTTAAAACTGTAGTATATAAAATTATAGGCTAAAGAAAAAACCTATGGATAACAAACGTGCACTAAGGAAAGTCCTATGAATGCTTACAGAGACAAAAAATATAAACATTTCTTACAAGGAGTTTTCCATAGAGCTGCAATGGCTACTTTCCTAATTTCTCTTCAACTGCAAATTAGATCTTTGCTAATGAAGGTAATAGGCTGGAATCACTGCTAATTGAGAGTAATTAATGGCTAAAGAAACTTGCCGTATATAGGTAAAATTAGTCGTTGGACAACTGCTGATTTACTGATATGGATTTGGCAAAAACTTTGTCGTCTCTAGGTGAAAACTCTACTATGTTTAGGTGAAAATTAGTCGTTGGATAACTGTTGTCTCTACTGCTTTCTTGGATCAATTTGTCTTTACTTTGAGCTTGATGTTGATGTTTAATAAAACATGGGTGTCATGTCTCAATACAAACTAACTAATCACACTCATGGATTGCGGAAGCTCACTCATTAGCGACTCCTTAATTTCATGTAAGAGCTTACTAATTGAATGTCAAGCGCGAGTAAGAGAAGGGCACCTTTTTTTTTTAATATTATTTGAGATTTTTTTTTCCTTAGAATAAGGTATACCACTTATTTACAAAAGCCTTTCTAATACCCCAAACTTAAAGTATTCAATGTCCTCATTGAATAAGGACAAGAGAAATGTTATACAATATGGCATATTGGGGCGATGGTGGTCACATTGTGACGTCTAAGGTGGCTTCATCAGCTATTACTAAAGTAAACTATAGACATACTAGGGATTGATTTGGAGGTCAGATTATCTGCAGAGTTCAAGATAGGAATGGAAATTATAAGCATGTGGTAGACGTGGCATCTAAGCTGCTGCATTGCTAATGCATTGCCTACTAAGGATCGCGTGCCTACCTCATCCTTGGAAATAGACTAGACCTAAAGGAAATACTAAGCCAGTAGAATTATGAAGTCCAAAGACTGGCAATTAGGCATGCAGACTCCAAGAAAGCTTAATTACACGAGGGGCATTTATTCACTTTTTAATTTTTAATTTTTATTTTTTTAGCCAACTATTAGTAAAACAAGGAAATGAAACTAAGGTAAAAGGAAGTGAAATACAGAAACTAACAGAACACAAAAGATGCAACTCATAACGTTAAGAAAAACTGAAAAGTTCTTGAACTATAGGCAGGGGGTAACAATAATTATAACAGATAAGAGTGTTGAAAGAGCAAGGGTTGAATGACTCCTTTGAAACTAATGCACAAGCTTTATCCTCGTCCTCTGAAAGAGCATGAAAATTTGACATAAGAGGGATATGCGCATTTTTCAAACGCATTGCCCACTGCTAGATTTTGTCCCGTTGTGTCATGTAGTGGAGTGCATCGTTCTGGCATTGTCGCATTCCTTCCATTTGGCTGCATAAAGGCTCCAGCATTGCTACAAAAGCTTCTATATACATAGCAACCAAGTCATCCAAAGAAAAGGGAGAAAACGATACAGAGTTACTTGCAATGGTTTGAGAGGGTTAGCCTTGTTGAGCAAGATGAAATGGAGTTGTTTGATTGGCATGGGCTTCCATACCTTGTAGGATGCGTAAGATGGTTGACCAATCAATGTCAACTTGCTAAGTCACGATGTCATCCGCCGGTCTAACGACACTTTTGGTCGGGAGCTCAACTGTGTTATCAACCTAGAGAAAAACAATTTCCATACCAGCCTTTTGGGACATCCTCTATCAACTTGCCCAGATCAATTTCTACTCCACTTAAGATAGCAGCATGATCCTTTCTCTTGAAATAGAGGAGTCATGGATAGTGGGTAGAATCCAATTCTTTAAGAAGTATAGCCAGAAAGTGGCAGTTGGCTGTAGCATTGCTGGCAATAGTGAGTAGACCCCTAGCTTAGAGATCTACCAGTCAGTGCCTTCAACTCCAATTTCCATCAGCGCAGCCATCATCTCCTTAAGTGTTGGATTGCTACTCAATCTACTTCCTTCAGCATTGTCACTTGCAGCAAATCCATACACTACGTTGATAACAGCTAAAATAAACTCTACCCATCTCCTTCTAACACTTGCGTAGGTCTGTCCTTTCTACCGCGATGTTGGAATAGAACTCCCTCGCCACTTGGGCTAGCCCCTACTAGGGCTTCCGATAGAAATTTTCCCAAAGATTCAAAATTATGACCGCTTTTTTGTATACTTGGCTTACAAAAGGACCAAAGGGACACAACATTCCCAAACTTAAAAATACACATTGTCCTCAATGTACTACAAAGATGAAGAAATCCTCATACTTAGTCTAAAGAATACTCAACAATTTTGATCGAACAAACAAAATGGTCCTCTAATTGTTGGAGCAAAGTTTCCTCAAGGATCAACTAAGCTAAAAAGAGCTTCTTAAGAATAGGTAAAATAAGTCGACTTAGTTGTACAGAAAGATTTGGAGTCAATGAGTTTTCAACCTTAGGAAATGTAAACTAAAGCTCTCATATTAGTTAATTTATGTCTCTCACTGAAAGGTATATCAACTTCTACTAATGCTAGATCAAAGGGTTTGCTCAGTCATCGTTACTCTATCCTACCGATAATAGCCAGAATGCTGCAGCGCAATGGATGATTTCTCAAACCAAAATATAAATTGCGATTAAGAGTAGAGGGTTACAAAAACTATCAAGGGAGTTAATCATAAGCCATAAAAGACAAAAATATTAAGAACCAAAAAAATAACTAACAAAAGATAAGATATTAAAAAGTGTATGGGACAGCCAACATCCCTTTTGTCATTAAGCATCCTATTCAATCTTCAAAGTGTGGATCCTGCTCCTCCGTAGCCTCTTCATGCACTACTGGAAGAGGCAAGATGCATGGTTTCATCAGGTCATCTGAAAACAGTGGGAAGGTGGCATAAGGCTTGACGAATGGCCATTATGCTCCTTCGATTCCCACCTCACGGATTACTGCATTCAATTGCTCTTGAGATGGTGCAAGAACCGTCTCATTATACACTACATGCGGGAAATCCTACAGATGATAAATAATGTTGGTTGCCCCTTGAGAGAAATCCACTGGAACCCATGCACAAGGGTGTCAAAGCCATTATTTTCATCTCGATTAGCATAAAACTCGTTGGTTCCGGTTCCTTACAGAAAGATTCCTAAGAATGGTTAATAATACCAGCAGAAAGATAACATGGAAGCTCCTCATAAGGTTCCAAGAATCCCCGTTTGGACAAGAAATCACACTTCTTGATGATCTGATATCTCTCATGCATTGCGTAGTTTATCAGCCACTCCATTAGTGGTTCACGCATGGCCTCTTTGCCCTTTTGCTCCTTCTTCTTTGAGTTTTTCTGAAAGATCCCGTAATTTTTATTTTTGTTAATTAATTTAAAATTAAAATTTGAATTTAAAATAGGGATAAACATTTTGTGATTTTTGTGCCTACTTTATTTGAAGCATTATTTGGGTTATGTTTGAAGGATGAATTATGTAGTTTTTATGAAACAAAAGAATTTTTTTTTTAAAAAAATTAAGTTCAATGGCATTTTTGTAAATAGCCCATGACGGAGTAGGGTTAGGGTGAGGGTGAGAGCCATATTTAAGGCTAAGGTTAAAGCCCTAGCCACCATCCTTTTGTTTGCCAAAAGAGAAAAGAAGAAAAAATAGTCTCCCTCTCCAAGAAATCTCTCTCACGTCTCCCTCCCTCTTTCGAGATCTCTCTCTCGGACATGCTATTTTCTAGTAGCAACAACTGCAGGAGTAGCCGCCCAAATCTAGTTTGGTGCTCGAGATCACTGGCAAAAAGTTTCGATAGCTTTTCCTTGTGTTTGAACCTTTTTATTATTGTTTTCAACATGAATCAATCAGGTTTTTCTCATTTTTGACAGTGGGTGGCTTAGGTCAGCGAGGAACTTTAGATCTAGAAGGTAAGAGCATTAGTTGGTGTTGTGTTCATTTCTCTTCGATATGACCCTTAATCACATTTTTCTTCCTTTTTTCGGCCAAAAAGCTGGTTTTTGAGTGCAACAAAAGGTGGAAAAGGACCCTGAGGACCAGATCTACACATTGGTGAAAACGGGACGCCGAACAGAGCTATGGAGAAAGCACACGTGCTGGTTTTTGTTCGCGGCAGCGAGTAGATCTCACATGCCTCCCTTTGGGCCTCGCGTGAGGGCACGTGAGAGGGGTTTTGGGGCACGGTCGATGGCGTTGGAATTGTAGTGACCTGAAGTTTCAGACTAGAGGGTGCGTGACTCAAAAATCGGCAATGCGTGGCGGCGCATGGGCTTGGTGTTTCTAAACAATAAGCTTTCCTTGGTGTATTGTCGCTAGATGTAGCCTCAAAACTCGTTAAAAATTAGTTTTAATATGATTTTCTAAAGTAAATTTCGTGTTTGACCTTAGGTTGACCAAGCGTACTTTGACCGTTTCATTAGGGGAAGTGTATAAGATTCGCTTGAAGTAAGTGACTTCACTTACGGACTCGTTAAAGGCTTAGGTTGGATGAAGTTTGTGCATGTGTGTATAAATGCATGTTTGGTAGCATATCTCGATGAATAGTACAATGTGCCATGTAAGTATTAGTAACCCTTGATAAGTAATTGTGCATATCTTTTAGTATGACCTCGATGTATTATGTGATATTCTATTACATGTGATAGCATGCTTGTGATTTGTTTGCTTAAATATGCTATATTTATATTGAATGATGAAAATACGACATGCATGTTGTATAATGTTAAGAATTCATGTCGTATGTATGTGGGACCTTGCATGAACCATAGAACCATATTTTATAAGGGGATGGCCATTGCCTCCCACATCTAAAGGGTCGGTGTTGGGCGGGATCCGGTTGTGCTGAATGAGTGTCATCTGAAAAAATATGCAGTCGAATGCCCCAATTATTTTGAGGGCCCACACTTGTACCCAAAGCGAGATGACACTATGGTGGCTTAAAGACTATTGTTTATCTAGCATGTGAAGTACAGTATACTGTCAACCAATGAGTAATAGGTCCATAAAGTTTATACCATGAGTTTGCATGAATGAGTATGATTGTAGGTCTAACCACGTAGGTTGGGTCACTTATTGGGTATTTGTTAAAATACTCAACCAATTATGTTAACATTTTTCAGGTAACGAACGTGCCGTGCATGGTGGTTGACACTGGGATCACGTGGCCATGAACTAATTTGCATTTTTTAATGAACTTTCATCACGTTTCTTAAGATTTTCTTAGACTCGTCATTTTTCTTTGAAGTGTCTTTTTGTTTTTGAAGGTCTTTTGATAATGTTTTCTTGGGATCCTGATTAAAGGATTTTAAGTTTTGAAGTTTCTGTTAAGTGTTTTATTTCACTATTGAAGTTTGAAATTAGTGGTATTTATGCATGCATGAAGTAACGGTCCGAAGGTTAGTTCTTAAGTAGGATTGTTATATTTTCTTCTTCCTTGGCATCCTGGAAGATGGGTCAACCGATGTTTCTTTGATAGGGTCATGAACAACAACTTCTTCTTGGGTTGCGGGTTCTTCTGGTTACTCTTCTACAGGTTCCTCAATAGGTGGAACCTTTTCATGTTCCACCTCAGGCTAAGCTTCTGGTTCAATAATCGACGTTGAAGGTTTCCCTCCTGAACTGATGGTTGAATTGATTCTAGTACCTCCGCTATGATAGTTTGCTCCTCAATGGGGAAAGGTGGTGGAGTACTCTTCTTTGCCTTCTTCTTTTTCCCTTTTTTCCATTGTGGCAGTGGTGGGCTATGTTCCTTCGCCGCCGAAGCTGCAACACATCAAGGAAAAGGTCAACATCAAAATCTTTCATCTTCTTGGCTCTCGTTTTAGTAGGCATGATTGCTGGATCAAGTATTTTGGTGTGCGAAGAGAAAGAGTAAAAGGAATTAGATGGAGAAGATGACAATGCAGGTTAAGTTTACAAATATAAATAGGTCTAAAACCCTAAAGGCAAATCAGTTATTTAGGGAAGATTAGTTTAAAATCTCATAGTTAATCCCATGCGAAATCAAAATTCCTTGAAATAAAATATTTCAATAGATCTTTTCTAATGTGGCCGCCTTGTCAAATCTTTTGAATTCTGCAAAAATTACGTTTCATCATTAATTTTCTTAATTATAGTAGTTAAAAATAAATATTATTTTCACAATAAAATTTATGCTATCTCCCAACCACATTATAATGCTGCCTCAAATCGTGTCAAATTTGCCATAACTACTTGCCAAGAAAATTTTGAATTTTAAATTAGAGATAATTATGTAAACTTTAAATCGAATTGGGATTTTAATTTTCGAATTGAAACTAAAAGAACATGAAAGAAAATCATAATATGAAAATATAAAACTAATTTTTCAAAATCAAAGAAAAATTAAAAGATACAAAATACCAAATCAACTTAAACGAAATAAAATTCAATCTATTTAAACCAAATAAAATGAATAAATCAAATTTAAATGCAAAATATTCCTAGAAATTATTCCTATAATAAAGCAAAAACAAAATTCAAAAGAGAGCGAAAATAATGTTATGCTAAAAGAAATGCTCCCACAATCTCCATGATCTGTCAACTTTTTAGCAATCGGAGAGAAGCACATTTTCGAAGAAAGTTATCTACCCAATAATGCTTTATTCTCTTACCCTTGGCTTTGAAATTTCTCCCATCTTTTTCATCAATTAGCATGACAACTCCATATGGAAAAACTTCCAATAGTGAAAGGTCCAGACCAACGAGAATTTAATTTTCTAGGAAAAAGCTTAAGTCTCTAGTTGGACAATAACACTTGTTGTCCTCTTTCAAAATGCTTCGGAACTAGTCTCTTATCGTGCCAAACCTTAGTCTTTTCGTTGTAAGCTTTTGCATTCTCATAAGAAAAGTGACGATGCTCCTTCAATTCATTTAGTTGTAGAAATCTCATTGCTCCAGTAAGATTTTATGCTCCAACTCCAAAGGCAAATGACATGACTTTCCATAGACTAACCTGTAAGGAAACATTTCTAGAGGTGTCTTAAATGCAATTTTATAAGATCAAAGAGCATCTAGTAATGGAAAAAGATCAATCCTTCCTATTTGGATTTTAACAACCTTTTTCAGGATTCTCTTAATCTCCCTATTTGAAACCTCTACTTAACTATTGGCTTGTTGGTGATAAGGGATGGATACTCTATGTTTAATACCATACTTTGCTAATAAGTTACATAGAATTCTATTCATGAAATGACATCCCTCATCACCTATTAGAGTATGCGGAGTTCCAAAGCAAGTAAAAATATCCCTATGAAGGAATTTTGTAACTGTTTTAGCATCATTTTAAGCACACGCCATTGCTTCCACCAATTTTGACACATAGGCAACAATTAGTAAAATGTAAGAGTTACCAGTTGAAGGCGGAAATGGTCTCATGAAATCAATTCCTCAAACATCAAACATCTCTATCTCCAAAATGAAAGTTAGTGGCATCTCATCCTTGACTTCTACATTTCCTTTCCTTTGGCACTTATCACATGTCTTACTAAATAGATGAGCATCCTGGAATATCGATCGCCAAAAGTATCTAGATTGTAATGCCTTGGCTGTGATCCTTTACCCTCCAAAGTGTCTTGATCAGGCCCAACAAAACGTCACTGCAAATGTATGGGTCGATCGTAGTAATAATGGCCCAAGAGGCCGAGTATAGTCCTCAGGGAATCGTGTTCTTTAATTTTCCTAATTATCAACTAATTCTTTCGGTTTTATCTAGGGGTCCCAACTTCGTGCAATAATTTCTATAATTAAAGAAAGCAATAAAAGATGCACGATATTTTTTGAATAAATCGAGAGAACAAGAGGTTCTAGGGTGTTGGCTTGGTGAATAGAATATTTAGGCAATTAATTATCTCGTGGGATGCAATTTATTACAGTCTTTCTAAGTCTAAGGTTAATTAACTTGGGTTTTTCCCTATCGAGGTTGACCAACTCTCGCAATTAACTCCCTATTCGATCTCTCGCAACAAGAATTTAAAAGCAACATAAAGAGACCTATCCCATACCTCACTAACTTTCCTATCACTCTCGTGCATAGTAAAACTCACGTCTATTTTCCTTGGTCTAATTTTAATACCCTCTTTCTCGAGCAAAATAATAAAAACAGCAAACATACATCCAATGGCCAAGTGAATGCAGTGAATTTTAAGGTTGGAAAATAGCAGAAAATGTAATAAATTTCATTCCCACAAGAAAAGCAATAAATCCTAATTATCCATTACACCAACACCCTAAAACCTATGAAATTAGCTACTGGAATACATAAAAAATAACCCAAAAAATTAGTATAAATGTGCATAAACATAGAGGAGAAAGAAAGAGGGCACTCCGTGATGAAATCCACGTCATTTCTGTAGTAAACACGTTTCTCGAGGCATGAAAGACCGATCTCGAGCACCCCCAAGCCTCGTGGAAGCTCCAGAATAAATGCCCATGAATTTCTCCCTTGAGTTCTATCGAAAATTCCACAAAAAACGAAGATCCCCCAGCCCTAATCGCGAAAATAAGACTTTATACTCATTTGTCGATAGTGTCTCGATGCTGGTCTTAAGTCAACAAGTCAAAACGCGTGTTTCAGGTTGGGCGGTAAAAAATCAATAGCGTCGAGACACAACCCATGTGCAATAGGAGATAGGGCACGCACGCGCGCGCGCGCTAGCGTTGGGCAGAGGAGGCGTGCATGCTGGGCGGCATCGAGCGACATTGAGGGCCATACAGATGCGCTGCTAGGGCGCTGCTGTGTGGAGCGCGCGGGGGTTGGTTGAGCAGCGCGTACTGTTGCGCGGCTGATGAGCACAGATGCGCACGTTGGCATGGCTGGTGCGAGCGCTGTGCTCGCGGTTGGGCAGCCTTGGGGCGCTGTTCAATAGCATCTCGACACTATTGAGCAGCGTGTCGACGCTGGTCACCTCCAGATCATAATTTTCCAGATTTGGGCATTGAGACGCCCATTTTGAAGGAATCGAATTCCCAGCGGAAGCGGTTGAGCGCTTAATGCATTCAATCATGAATTTGGGTAGGAAGAA
>JAOANK020424725.1:0-13416 GCA_026257165.2 Telfairia occidentalis | reverse complement strand
ACGATAACCATAACCCATATGAAAATGTCATCGTATGGGTTACATAACTGCTGCTCCTTGAACCACTCCGTATTGAAGAATGTTTCAAAATGTTACCGTTTTATCACTTAACTTTAATTGAAGAGAGGATTGGAAGGGAAAAAAAAAGGAAAAGAGATTGACGGAGCTTGAGAAAAACCGGACGTTTCGTTAAGCTGTGGTTGGATGCAGCAACAATTGACTAAAAAGAAAGGGAGGAAAAGAGAGAAAGCGAAGAAAATCCCACATATTTAGTTAAAAAATAATCTTAATTTATCAAATAATGACACTATCATTTAAACAAAATTGCAACTTGGTTAAGCCACATCACTATTCCATCCACTAACAATCAATGATTATTTGGAACTATTTTTTAAATCTCAACAATTCGAGCATAGCTCAGTGGATAAAGACATGTACTATCTCGATCTCCCATCCCCACAAATGTTGAACTAAAAAAAACAACTACTAAAGTGTCTGTTTTGAAATTTCAAGAACCAAACCCTAGATTCAATCTTCTACTGCCCATGACTATTAATTTAAACATTTTTTCATAAAGAAATATTTATAATCATAGTTATTTATATTTTATATTTTAAAAAATATTTGTTTATAATAAATTTATTTAATTACACTACATTCAAAGCGATATTATTAATTGCAAATATGTTTTTTTTTTTCTTACTGCATATTTTGAAGAATTCTGGTTAATCACTTTTAAGTCATTTTTTTGATAATTCATGTATGTTCCTTCAAAAATAACTTTTAAATTAATCTAATTTTTTTTTAAAGTACATTATATTTTTTAAAACTTTTTCATAAAATACTATTGGTTTTCTAAAATTACTTAAGAAACTATATTATATACATTTTAAATTGTTAATTTTTTAAAAAATGCTCATAGAAAAAATAATTTTGTTTACAAATCATTTTTTCCAAAGTTATCCCAAACACATCCTCGATCATGTCAGTTCGAATTCCCCAATTTTTCTGTTCACGACCTTTGTTTATTTATTTATTTTTCCATCCTGAAAATTTTGATTTCAATATGTTGATCCGAATATAACTTAATGGATAAGATATTTATTATCAAATATTGATGGTTTATACTTATATAAATACATACCTCACACATTCCATTTTGTGTAAGTTGCATTTTCAATATTTGAACACTGAACGTTTGAAATGAACCAATAATAGCGCTATAGTAGATACACGTCTTAGTCCAACCGAACATAGCTTAACTGGTTAAGAGAATGAAGTTGCAAAAGAAATAATATTATATATAATAATGATGAAATATTAGGTGTAATAATAAAATAATAAAATAAATAAATAATCAAACCGAGTATAGTTCAACTAGTTTAAGACATATTTTTTTGATTAAGAGGTCATGAGTTCGAATCTCCCTAACCCCACTTTTGTTGAACTAAAAAAAAATCAAAATGGAGAAATATCTTTTTTAATATCACATTTATAGTAAATACATATCTTGCATAATTACCTTAAATGAAATATACATGCTAGAAAAGTCTTAAATTCAAGATATCATAATAAATAAGAAGAGAAAATATTTAAAAAGGGTAATTTGGTAAAAGAAGCTTCTAAATATTTGAAATAAGGGCCTTAAATCAACCAGCCCATTTTCTGTACTATCTTTATAAAGCCATTATGCAACTTAAAGGCCTTAAATAATGTAAAAAGCCCATTTGTATACGGCCCATTTACGTAACCTTATACATAGGATTGGGGTTTTAGGGTTCTTCCTCCCTGCGGTCGTGCGGAATTCCCTTCGCAGGATGCATTCTTTAACTGGTTTCTTTTTCAGATTTTTCCAAGATGGTGAGTTCTCTCGTCCTGCCGCTTCTTGATTCATTATGATGTAACATGTCATTTTTCGTTTCTTCTCGAGAATTATATGGCCGCGAAGTGGAATGTCTTCAGCTGTATTTTAGGCCTCAAACTTTTGTTTAGACCATTTCGAGTGTATGGATTCGTGTTTGTCGAATGAAGATTAGAGGGATTAATACATTTGAAACCTCTGTTTTCGGGTAATGTTTAAGTTTAGTTTTTTACTAATTAACTAGTTCATTTATTTCTGTTTTGAAGAAAGTTTTGACTATTGGAATTTGGGATTTGATTGTGTCGTGAATGACTTTTTGGGAAAGGGTTTGTTAGAAACAATAATGTATAATCTATTTTCAACTTTTTTTAGTGCTCCAATTTATTAACATATCTTGTAGTGGTAGTGCATTTCCCAGATTAGATCGTGAAGTTATCGGAAGAAAGCCAATTCTTAAGCTTTTTACATCACAATGTCGACTTCGTATTTTGGATGTCAGTCTGTGAGATTTTCCCCAACGAGATGCCTTTTTATTTCCAGTAACTTCGGTTCCAAAAACTATACATGTAGTCCTGCTTTTGCTTCAATGAGCGAATCGGGGAAAGATCTCTCACTTCAAGCTAAGGTACTTGGTTCATTTTCCTCTTTTGTTTTTGCATGGAGGAATTATAGATTTTCTTAATTTTGGTGGATGTCCAATGTTTATCCTTTGATGATTAATGTCAAAGAATACTATCTTCTATTGTTTGTTTGAAATTTCAATTTTTGAATTTTCCCTCAAAACTCAGAAATGGTGAGCATGGTTGGCCTGCAGTTCCATAATTTCAACTTTCTTAGTAATGAAATTAAACGTGATAAACTTTAACGTTCTCTATGAATTTAAAGTTCAAATGGTGTTGCCCTTCGCCTTTTTTTAATTGAAATATGAATTAATTGGATTTATACTTAACTCTACATTTTTTTCAATGCTTATTCCTTGTTTTGTAGTAAAGTTATTTATCAGGTGCATTTTCATATATTTTCTGTCCACTTGGTATGTTGAATTTGAATGTGTTCTTTTCCCCTACGAGTCCGTGTACTCTCGTAACCCTTGGATTTTTCTTTCTCCATGATGTCAACTTTGATTTTCAGGTTATATTAGGTTAAAAGTTGAGAAACCATGCTATGGAGGTTGGGTATAGGTGGATTAGGAATTCACAGTAATAATTAATTGTTTGGACAGAGTAGAATTTCAAGGATTATTTTAAAAAGTGCAACTTGGCCTGCCTTCCAAAGAGGCGAGGCATTGAGCACTTCAGCTCTCGAAGCCCTTTCTCATTGATTTTAATTTTTAATTTTTGTAAAGAAACCTAAAAATGCCTATTTCTCGTTAAAAAAAGAATCCTATTTCTCTAAATTTTTTTTTTAAGTTTTAAGTTTTTAAAATTTTCATAATATATTTTTTTTTCAGAATACTATATTTTTCACATGTAATAAGATTCATCTACATTTTAGATTGCGTGACTCAACTCTCAAACACTTTCTCTTTCTGCGATAGGTGTGCCGCACATGTCAAAAACATTGTTTAATATATGCCACTGCAAATGTGTGACAGATGTTAGTATGGTGTAGACATTTTAAATGGGATGTATCATGTTAAATTTTTGGACTGCACTCAATGCAAACTATCCATTTGCTTTTTATGCACATCATTGTGAATAATTTTACCAGACTTTGTAAGGAATCTAACCTTGTTCATTTGTTAGTGCCCGATATGTGTCTGGAAGACAAATTGGAGAGATTTGATTAGAATCTCTTCGAGATGTTCATCGTTGCCCAATAATATTTTATTATTATTATCTGAGCTACATCTGAACTCCACATTCTATAGAATTCCAATTCAACTCAGTTGAATGGATTTTGTTGGTCTATTCTCACATTTCTCTATGTGATGTAGAGATGTGTGTGCTGTTGAGCATTTGTTTTTTTTTTTAAAGAAAGCTGTGTGCATAATTTCATTCTTCATTACTGTTGAAGAATGCCAATTCGTTTCCAAATTTTTTTGCTTTATGTTCTATGATCAACGTACAAAATCAATTGTATTTTCATTATGTTAACCATCTAGCCAATAAGATGATTGATAAGCATAAGAAACATTGATGGCTGCATGGTAGTTAGGGTGTCCATGTCAGCTTTGGTTTTGTTTGGATAATAGTTGGGGAACCAAGTTCTGGAGGTTGATGTAAATTAGGAATTAAGATTCCATGCTAGAAGCGTCTGTTCCCCTAGGCATGGTCTCCAGAAACTCGCTGAAGTGCACTTGGGAGCCTGAAGCCCCGTCTTATTTATTTTTAATTTCAGTTTTTGTAAAGAAACTAAAAATACTTTTGAAAAAAATACTATTCCTCTCTACCTTTACCATCTCTTGCAATAGTTCTGATTATTTAATTTTTTCATCAACTTATCCATAATTCCATATTCATTATTGAAAATTTATTTACTTCTTTTAATTGTGCGCTTATGTAAGCTCAAGGCTATTCCACTTGCAAGTGCCTTGTGCTTAAATTTATACAATCCCCCCACTGGATGCCTATGACATATGTTAATAAGGTGTAGATATTTTATAATGGGGATGTAATCAGATAAAATATTGCTCTACACTGTTGACTGCAATATTCACATATATAGTTTTTATGCACGGTGTCATGAAGTATTTTTCCAGACAATGTGAGGAATCTATCTTCTTTATTTGGTAGGGCCCGTTATGTCTCTGGAAGACAAATTGGGGAGATTAGATTAAAATCTCTTCAAGGTGTTCATCGTTGCCCGATAATATTTATTATTATTATTTGAGCTACATCTGGACTCCACATTCTGTATTAGTCCTACTTAGTTGAATTGATTTTGTTTGTATGTTCTCACGTTTCTTTGTATGTATTCATTATGTGTGTGCTGTTGAGAATGTGCTTTTGCCAAGATAGCTGCATGTCGAGTTTGATTCTTCATTCTTGATGATAGACATTTTGATAGTTCAAAGAATAAATCAAAAAGTTCAAGAAAATAAAATGGGAGATCTGAACCAAATTTTTTGTGTGTAAAATCTCATTCTAAATATCTTTCTCTTTTTTTTTTTTGATTTTTTTCTGTTTTTTTCTTTGAACTTTCACCTTTTTCCATCTCAAGACTAAATGAGTTGTCAAGGGGTATATTTATCCCAAGATCCGATATGTTGAGGATTGATACTGCACTCTCAACTGTTCTCTCTCTCTCTCTCTGCATTTCTTCTGCTATTTAGTTTATCATTGTAATCAAGTAATACTGAACAGTGTGTTTCAGGTTGAGACACTGTTAGACAACATAAAATGGGATGATAAAGGCCTGGCAGTAGCCATAGCGCAAAATGTTGACACAGGATCAATATTAATGCAAGGATTTGCGAACAGGGAGGCTGTTGCTACAACTGCTTCCCAACGTAAGGCTACATTCTACAGCCGATCCCGATCACAGCTGTGGACAAAGGGAGAGACCTCTAATAACTTCATAAACATTCACGACATATTCCTCGATTGTGATCGTGATTCTGTACGGCTCTAACCGACTATGACCTAAAACAAGCTTATTGTGGTTTACCGTGCATTGCTAACTCAGTTTTGAAACTGATTGTTAGATAATTTATCTTGGGAAGCCCGAGGGGCCTACTTGTCATACTGGAGCTGAGACATGCTATTATACATCACTGGATGATTTGATCAACAACGAACAGGTCTGCTGCGTTAACATTTTTGTTTTATTGATGCCTATTGAGGAGAATGAGATTTGTGATTTACTTGCATGTTAATTCTTGTAGGGTGCAAAGCATAAGTTGGCCTTGTCCACTTTGTACTCATTAGAGTCTATAATCTGCCAACGCAAAGGAGAAATCTCGGTTCCACAAAATGGCAAGCCCTCTTGGACGAAAAGATTATTACTCGACAACGACTTGCTCTGTTCTAAAATTAGGTATCGTGTTGACATTTGGTTTGCCAGACTAAATTGAAGTTTCAATTTCGCAGCACTATGTTCTCAAACAAATACCAACTGGATGTTGGTTTTACTGAAAGAAAGAAACTGACAGCTTACAGAAAATGTCTAAATGTACTTTGGTATGGCCCTTTCTGTCCCATGGAGTCCTAGCTTTTGACAGCTTCTGCATTTTTTTCAATTGGATAGGGAAGAAGCAGACGAGTTGTGTCGAACGTTGGAAGAGAACGAGGATAAGTCCCGCACTGCCTCGGAAATGGCAGACGTGTTGTATCATGCCATGGTTCTCCTGGCAGTTAAAGAGGTAGAGATGGAGGATGTTCTTCAAATTCTGCGCCGAAGATTTTCTCAGTCGGGCATCGAGGAGAAGAGGAAACGGGCGCCGAAAAGTTAATGAATCAGCCAATACTAGTATGTATCAATCAGCTATTGTTTATCTGATCTTTAATTAAGGCAGTGCATATGCATGATTAGCACAAGACCATGCCATTTATTGTAGTTTCCCCCTCTGTTTTCCAGTTGTTGGGAAGGCAGCAATATGAGTTAGGCATATTCATGGGGAGTAAATTTTTCATTCTCAGCGTAATTTAGAAATCTAGACGCCTTAAATTGCCACCATTTTTTATGTTTGAATTGATTTATGATTCTTTTCACATGGCATGTACCTACCCTGGTTTTAAAAAAGAACTAGTAAGAGAATCTGCTGAGTTCGTTCAACTAGAATCTTAATTTATATTTTTTTTGGTAAATTAGCTTTTATACCTTTTTTTTTTAATTATTTTAAAACATTTTGTTTTAGTCCTCAAATTTCATATCCAAAATTGGTTGTCATTTTATTTTTTTTTGTGATTGATTTTCTTACAAGTTATTTTAAAGAAATCTAACATTGACAATGCCTACTTCAAACAAAGGAGTTAGGTGAGATGTTGCGTTCTGAAATGGATTTGGGTTTTAAGATAAACAATTTTTTATGTAAAATATATGAAAGTTTGAGTTATTAGAGTGGTTGCAAATGATTTGTTTTTATGGTTGATTTTTTTAAAATATAATTTCCATTATATTTGTACTGTTAAAAATTTGAATTGATTTTAACTTTATATTTGATTTTCTTATGCCAACTCCCATTTATATTTGAGATGGATCCTAATTATTAGTGGGGCTTATGAATTGGGGTATGTATTATTATTATTTTATAATTTAAATTTTGATCTTTATTTATAAACCTTTTATATATTACATATTAGGGGTTTCTTTTTAGTTTTTTTTTTTAAATTATCAAAGAGTTAAAGTGCTTATTTTCTTTCCCTTGAGATTTTTTTGGTGCCGATATTTTAACCACTTTTGAGCTATAGAAATTAAATCGTTTGCATACTAAAGTTTTGTAATGAATGTAGCATAGATTTTTTTTTTCTTTCGTTTAAACTCTCACATCCATTATTATGGCCCTCTTTGAAATGAAGATTTTTTTTTAGTTAAGCGTGTGAGAGTGAGAATTCAAAAAAAAAAAAAATCCATGAAGTATAACATCTATTGTGACCTTGATTACAGTCCAATGCCATTGGTGGCTTTGTTTTGTGTTGGTTGAATATTTTTCCTAATAAAAAAGAAGACTTAAAGCCTGTATGGGTTTTGATATTGCAGAGACCAAATAAAGAACAATGCCAAAACTAAACAAAACAGAGTCAGTATGGGAAAAAAGAAACTAAAGTAAAAAGTTTATGGTCGGAATCAGAAGACATCCCAATGGAAATGGATCTTCATTTTATCCTTTACATTATTAACTCTTGTTCTTGAAGCCTTCTTCCCTAATCTCTATGATATAAATAAATAGAGACAGGTCAATTCGAGCATAATTCAGTGGATAAAGACATGTACTACTATCGTAGAGGTTGATGGTTCGATTTTTCATTCTCACAAATGTTGAACTCGAAAAATAAATAAATAAAGAGAGACAGGACCACTCTAATGGCTTCCTCCAACTCCTATTCTATCCATCTTAGGCTTTTTAGTGCTGTACATACGATATTGTTGTCTTGTATTATAAAGATTTGGTATTTATTGGACCGCTATAATTATTTGAATTATTCGACGGAGTTTTCTTTCTTAGGAATGCTCTATTTCTATATAGGGATGAGCTAGTTCTATGGCGAGCTTATTGGCCATATGGTAGACTCATCTTCGGTTCAGATCTTCTCACCTTTTATTTTCAGATGCTTTTGTTAACGCTAGGATGAACTAGTTTTGTAAAGATAGCTCAACCGACAAAAATAATGATGATAATAATAATAATAAATAAGGTTGAATTTATCTTCCGAGACAACTCAATTGACAAAGACCAATTTATTTTAAAATCTCTTCTTGGGATCAAATTCTCTCACCTCCAATTGTCTTTGAAAAAAGGATTAGGCGAACTTGATTTTTTTAGTAGGAGATCAAACCATCAACATTTGTGATAATCCACTACTCGGATTGGCACGTGTACTGAACGTTTACAATTTTTTTTTTTACAATTTACAATTTTTTATTGCCAAATTTCTTAGATTAGATGCCTATAGGGTATCCCAAGGGGAATTGTATGGTAGTGACAACTTTCTTTGACTTATATTTCTATATTAAATTGTTTTCAATTGGTAGGTTACATATTTTATATATCAAGTTTACTTATATTCACTCCATATCTTTGTATCAAATGTTAATTATTTAGTTTTCTACATCAAATTAGTAAAATTCATACCAACTTGAAGAAGCATAAAAGCATCGTTAGTTTGTCAATTTAAACATAGTTCAACTGCTTATGTTATATATCTCATTAACCAAAAGACTGAAGGTTTGAATCCGCAACCATTGACAACATTTTCTTGTAGATTAGAAATTCAAATCTTCGTCTTTTTTATCGATGATATATGTCTAACTAATTGAATTACGTTCAGGTTGATGACAATGAAAATTCTTTTATTCTTATTTTTTATTTTTGGAAATGATAATGAAAATTAATTTAATGTATTCATCTAAAGTTAATATTATAATGTAACTAAATTTAATCTACACCATATTACTATAATAAATTGCTCATTTACTACATACAAGTGCAACACATCAACTACTTTGGTACTGATGTGATTCAGCTTGCATTAATGACAATTGACAAAGGATTTTTTTTTAATTTTCATTTCTCTAACTGTATAGTACTTGAATATTAGATATGATTAATAATAAACGAAGAAAATAATTAAATTTACTAGATTTGCTCAATTATATTTGCTTTGTTAAAGTAATTATATAGAAAATTAATTCATTTTAAATGTTATACAAATAAGAGAAATAAATATTACATTATTAAATAAAATGAAATATAAAAATAATTTGACTTTTAATAAATAACATTAAATTAATATAAATTATAGGGGTGGGTAGAATTAATTACTTTTAAATTAATGATAAGGGCATTATTGAAAGAAGCCATAATTATACTTCTATGAATAAAATCTTATCAATACAATTGGCAAAATAAGAAATAAATTTTACTTTGACTTATATAGATGTTATCATGGCTAAATTATATAAATTTTATAGTAAAGTTTAATTTTGCTTAATTTTGTCATTAAACTTCTCAAATTTTCAAATATATTCCTCAACTTTTTCACTTGTTTCAAAGTTACGGTCCTTTGAATAGGGGCGAAACGAAGAAAAAATGAATGAAATAATTCTGCCTTTTAATTTGTCTTCGTTTAAAAAAGTTATATTAAAAGTTAAAGGTTTAAACTTTGTTCTTCAATTTTATCCTTTGACGATGTATAATTTTCAATTTAATTCTTAAATTTCATGTTTTTGTCTAACAAAATTGGCATTTAAAAATCATGTGTAAAAAATGTGTGTGAACAATATAAGCATATCAAATCAGAAAAATCCAAGAATAAAAGATTACTTGTAAAACTGTTAGACCTAATTCAAATAAATAAACATTAGTGTCTCTAATTTATTGGTTTTAATATATATATGGTTAAATTACAAATATAGTCCCTATAATTTAGTCAAATTTCACAAATCGTTCCGACAATTACAATGTCGACACTTTGTTTTACTCCTGATAGTCAATTGTGGTTACTTGACAATATAATTGCTTAGGACTGAGTAAATAAAAAAAAGAAAAAGAAAATAGAAGTATGTTATTATTATTATTATTATTTTTTTGTGTGGGTAAATACAATTTAGAGATGATTTATGAGGCTTAACTAACTCAAATAGTAGAGATCAAATTGAAATTAAGTCCAAACGGTAGAAACAAATTTAAAATTTTTAAGATCGTAATGACCAAATTAAAACTACGTTGAACTATAGGGACTAAATTTGTAATTATAGAAAGTTAACGAAATCCAAAAATATGTTATAAAAATGAAGAAGGTGAAGTATGACTTCTGCCAATTCGAGCATAGTTTAGTAAATCGAAAATTTAGTATATTATATTTCAAAAGTGGATAGTTTGATTTTTAAAAAAAAAAAAGAGAAAAAAAAAATTGTACTCTACATCCATCCCATTTATTGGGTCTCACTCACATAGTGTGGCAGCAATAACCACTGCCTATTGGGGTCCTAGGCTTTGCATTATTCCCACTGTAATCATTGTTCATACTAAATTTAAATTTGTACAAATTTAAATTTCTGAACAAATAAAAAATAAAAGAAAAAAAAATTCAAATTTTACTCTTGAAATTCTCAAGCTTTGTTAATTTCATCTCTAAACTCTTAATTTCATTAAATTAGTCTCTAGATTTAGATAAGTACTACAATTTTAACCTTCCGTTCGATTTTTTCTAATTGGTTTTTTTTCCTTTTTAAAAGTAATGTAGAAATTATCGTAAACTGACTAATTCAATAAAGTCAAGTATTGAACAAAATTAAGTTTGATTAACGAACAAATTAACATTGAATAACTTTGCTAAAACTTATTAGTTTCAACAAAAAATTAGCTCTTATGTCTTTTTTCTTTGAAATTATTTAAATTTTGTTCTTCATATATGCTTTATAATTCATTGAATGCATGTGAGAGTACTTTTTTTTTTTTAACAATTTTTTCGAGCAAAATTTTATCATATTGTAAAAATTGCAACATTTCTTCAAGTTTAGGGTTAATATTGCAATATTTATCTCAGTTTGAAGTTCAATTCGATGAAATTAAAAGTTTATGGTGAAAATTAATATAACTTGCCAAGTTAGTAGTAAAAATTGATTTTTTAAAAAAATAAATTTGTACAATTAATATGAATATTCATTTCATATTTTTAATGGTTATAATCTCTGAAAAATAATGATGTGACTGTTTTAATTATAAACTTTGATTTGAAAGCTTAGTAGTCTTTTTTTAAGAGGTTGAGTCTCAATCAATTTCTTCAAGCTCCAACATCATTACATTTCTTTATAATTTATGAGGTTTTTTTTAGCTTTTGTTTGAATTTTAGAAGCATAATTTAATTTGTGACTTCTCTAGAAAGTTAGATTTAAATATTCACTCCTACCTTTTTTTGTTTTTTTTGAAATATAAACATTTCTATTTTTTCAATTTGAATTTTTTAAGAGCTCTATTAGAAAAGGAAATGATTTGCTTTATTTATGTTTTTTTTAGTTCAACCACATATGTGGAAGGGATTCAAACCCACGACCTTTTAGTTGGAGAGCTATGTCTTAACTAGTTGAGCTACGTTCGGATTGACTTTGATTATATTAGTTTAATCATAGTAATTACTAATAAACAACATATCCATTAACCGTAATAACTTATTTACAATAATTTAATTTTTGTTATAATTGTCATTGTTTATTAGTTGCTATTTTCGTAACATTTTTATCTAAATTGTAATAGATCATTGAAAACCTATCTTGATATAAATACAATTTTGTAATAAAAAGTAGAGAACTTTAATTTGTTTATTGATATTTAGTTAAAATTTATTTGACAAAATAATTAAAAATAAATGCTAAATGAATTTTTTTTTTTTTTTAATTTCTAACATTGATTAGGATACCTCAAATAATATGACGCTTCAGTTGACAATTATTTTTCATCTAATAATTTGAATTATGCTTCAATTAATAATTAATCTCAATTTGAATGATTTGTAATTTTATTATTAGTTTTGAAATCATCAGGTGACAATTAAAAATGGCTTATAATTTTTTTCTCTTAATAAATAAAAGAATGTTAGTTCATGAAGTGTCTCTCTCATGTTTCTAATATGGACTTTCTTTTGTTCATATGTCTCAATCTTGAAAAGATTTTGATAGCACATGATTAAACTTATTTTTCAACTAATTATTAAAAAAAAAAAAAAAACCAACCAATTCATCACATCAAACTTATTTTTTTGAAGGAAAAAAAAAAACAAAAAATTTCCTCTCTCTTAATACTAGCTAACATGTCAAATGTCCCCAAACATTATTGTCTCTATTGATTTATACACCAAAATCAAAACCCAAAAAAGAAAGGAAAAAAATTTGTTCAAACATTATTTTATCTTTGTACTTTGATAGTTGCTCTACGTTAGTTTGCATAGTTTGAAAATGTCACCCCATCTTCTCCTGTCATGTTCGTTGTTTGTTTCTTCCTTGCGTGACGATGCTCCAACTTCGCGATACCGATTTGTTCGAGATCGTGATTGTGAGAACTCGTTGCTAAAGTCTATCATAGGTCTCTTTCGGTTGTTGCCATATAAAATCAGCTGCTCCTTGGAGTCTAGGGTTTTGCGCTCTAGAGTGTAGTCTATGTATTTTCAGTGAATCTAGAAAACAACATCTATAGTAAATTTATGATTATTTTGAGGTTTAAATCTACTGGCATAACAGAAAAAAATAGTTTTTTTTCTCTCCAATTTGCTCTTTTTAACTTTCTATTTCTTTCAAATTTTTCAGACAACGGATCTGGTTCTGATGACTTCCATTCACACTCCAACATAAATACCAAATCCATAAAATTCGAGGGGAGAGGGGAAGTTGGAGGACAGAAAAATATATATTTCTTTTTGCTACGTCAGTTGATTTTAATCTCATCAAACAAATTTTTAAACTAACGAAATTAACTGTTTTTAAGATTTATTAAAAATACAGGACTAGACATTTTGAAAATATAGGACTAAGTTAGAACGACGATAAAAAAAATATAGAAATTAAATTTAAATGTTTTCAAAATATATGGATTAAGATACAACAACTTCTCAAGTACACAATTGGAATAGTATTTTTTTTTTTTTTTAAATCTCCCTTACAACAAAATTTGGACAGATCTTGTGTCGTTATCCACTCATCCTCATAATATAAATCGCCTTTTTCTGAAGCGTTAGATAGAAGAATCCAAAGAACAACAGTTCGATTCTTACAAATTTCTTTATTAATAATACAATAAAATGAAAAAAAGAATAAGCATTTGGATGTTTTAAGTTTTAACTGGCTGAATATTCTCTTTCTTGTTTGTTTGTTTGTTTATTATTATTATTATTATTATTAT
This sequence comes from Telfairia occidentalis, assembly GCA_026257165.2. Classification (NCBI taxonomy): domain Eukaryota; kingdom Viridiplantae; phylum Streptophyta; class Magnoliopsida; order Cucurbitales; family Cucurbitaceae; genus Telfairia; species Telfairia occidentalis. The sequence goes on along the minus strand of JAOANK020424725.1, from coordinate 61 downwards.
TATGTAAATTTAGTTAAATTACAAATTTAGTTAGTGCTTGTGATTTGGACAAAGTTTGAAT
>JAOANK020424632.1:0-13416 GCA_026257165.2 Telfairia occidentalis | reverse complement strand
GGTAAGATCGGGTAGATAGCTGAGGACATAGTCCTGCAAGACGGAATTCACTCCTACCCGACTTTAGGGATAGTAGAGAGGTTCTTCCCTTAAGGGCTGATTCCAAGTCTTGAATAATGGGCCCCACCTTCTCATTGGCCTGAGGGGGAATTCGGTTTAGTGGTTAGACATCAAACCAAGTTGTTCATTAGAGGGATCAGTGGTACTCAAGGAACAAGAGGTAACTCAGGGGTATGCCGAAAATTGACCCAACTGAGGTTACGAACGACCTATGAAGGATCGATTTACTGATTATGCTTATATCAAATGGACACAATATATCTATAGTGAGGATAGTGCAGCTACGGCCTTTAGTGGAGTGACCCGTTAGTTAACGAATGTTTCTTAACTAGGTCAAAGAGTTTGGCCGGTTAATCTCTGATCGTTGGAGCTCATGATCTAGAGGTCCATTAGGACCCTCGGCTAGCTCACATCAGACAACATCTTGAAACAGTGTGGTGAATGAATTTGAAGCGTTCGAATTCTGTTTCAGGAGAATATTAAATATATGTGATATATTTAATCTATCAATGTTTGATTGCAAATTAAACGATCGAAGGGAGTCAAAAATAATATTTAAATGAAATTTAAATGTTGTACATATGAATAGGGATTCATATTCAGAAAAACAGTTTTTTCGAAAACCATGCTCGGTGGCAAAATAATATTATTTTAATATTACATATTAAAATAATTGTTAATTAAATTATAAAATGTTTTTAATTTAATTAATTAAATTTGGTTTTAATTTGGGAAATTAAAATCAAAATTAAAAAGAAAACAAAAAAGAGAAAGTGGAAATTTAGGCAAAATGCCATTTGATGAATTTCCATTTTCTTTCTTTCTTTTTCCCTCACGTTGCCACATTAATTCAAGTGCTACCTCACCATGATTGAGTGTCAATCTTTGGTGAGGTAGTTGTGCATGATTTGGGCTATAAATTGGCCCCAATTTCGTGCATAAATGATTGATGAAAGTCATCTCTCAAACTCCCAAAGTTTGGTTGTCCATGTGTTGAACACAAACCAAACCTCACCTCTTCTCCTCCCAAATTCACCAATCAAGGGATCCCACCATCCCGTTCCAAGGCCAGAGAATAGCTGAGAAGACTCTAGTGGTGGTCCAGGAGCTGATTCGAGAACAATTAAGCTTCAAAGGTGAGGTTACTTAATTCCCTATTTTTCCTCTTTTGTAGCATGATTTTTCTTAATTAGTTGAGCTAGTTAGAGTGCTTTAGATCCTAATCCGTTGCACATGCATGTTGATACACCTTTCACATGATGCATCCAGAGGGAAAAATAGAGGATGTCTTAGTCAAAGTAAACACCTTCATATTTCCAGCTGACTTCATTATATTGGATTATGAAGCTGACAGGGATGTTCCTATTATCTTGGGGAGACAATTTTTAACAACAGGGAGAACATTAATTAACGTATAGAACGATATTTTGACAATGCGAGTAAATGACCAGCAAGTCACATTCAACGTGCTTGATGCTCTTAAATATCTAGACAATATTGGGGAATGCTCAATGATACAAGAGTTGGATATGAATCACATGAAAGACAGTAGCATGGAAGTTGAAGATGACTCAGAGGTGTAGCAGTTATTCAGTATCTTTGCTGCGGTACCAACTAAGGAACAGTCATGCAAGCAGTTGACTGAGGAAATTGAGTTGACCGAGAGGAGAGATAGACCAATGAAATCCTCATTTGTTGAAGTTCCAATATTGGAGAAAAAGCCCTTACCCTCTAGTCTTAAATATGCTTATTTAAATGATGATCATAAGTTACCTGTTATTATTTCTTCAGCTTTGAGCACTGAACATGAGTTATCGTTGTTGTAGATTTTGCGGCAGCATCGCAGAGCATTGGGATTGACACTGGCCGATATTCCTTAAATAAGCCCATAAATCTACATGCACAAGATTAGATTAGAAGATGATGTAAAGAAATGTGTGGAAGCCCAGCGTCGTTTAAACCCCATAATGAAGGAGGTAATCAAGAAGGAGATAACAAAGTGGTTAGATGCAGGAATAATATACACTATATCTAACAGTGAATGGGTTAGTCTAGTTCAGTGTGTATCTGAGAAAGATGGGATGACCGTGATAACCAATGAGAAAAATGAAATTATTCCTACACGCACTGTGACTGGATAGAAAGTGTGTATGGACTAATGAAAGCTCAATAAAGCAACAAAGAAAGACCATTTTCCTCTACCTTTCATTGATCAGATGTTAGATCAATTAGTTGGACAGCAGTACTACTGTTTTCTAGACGACTATTCAGGGTATAATCAAATAACTATTGATCCAGAAGGCCAAGAAAAAACTACCTTCACATGCCCCTATGAAACATTTGCGTTTAGGAGAATGCCATTTGGTTTGTGCAATGCACCAACAACATTTTAGAGGTGCATGATGGCAATTTTTTCTGACTTAATAAAGGAAACACTAGAGGTTTTTTTATGGATGATTTTTCAGTCTTCGGGGAGTCATTTCAAAACTACTTGTACAACCTTGAGAAAGTATTGGAACGCTGTGAGCAGAATAACCTCATCCTGAATTGGGAAAAGTGTCACTTCATGGTGCAAGAGGGAATTGTTCTAGGGCACAAGATATCTCACATTGGGATCGAAGTAGACCAGGCTAAGATTGAAGTCATTCACAAGCTACCTGCACCAACATCGGTTAAACAAGTTCACAATTTCTTGGGACATGCAGGTTTCTATAGGAGATTCATCAAGGACTTCTCTAAAATTGCTAAACCACTATGTATGTTGCTATAGCAGAACAGAGAATTTGTCTTCTTAGAAGAGTGTAATCAGGCGTTCACAGTGCTGAAGCATAAGTTAATCATTGCGCCTATTATCAAAGGACCAATCTAGACCAAACAATTCGAGCTATTATTCGTCACCATACGGAGGGCATCATGCAGGAAAAAAGACAGCAGAAAAAATACTCCAGTCAAGGTACTATTGGCCAACAATTTTCAAGGATGCCCATAACTTTGCTCAAGTGTGTGATCAGTGTCAACAGATTGGGAATATTTCAAGAAAAAAGGAGATGCCTCTGAACTATATACTCGAAGTGGAGTTCTTCGATGTGTGGGAATAGACTTCATGGGCCTATTCCCTCCATCTCAAGGGCATATCTATATTCTGCTAGCAGTCGACTATGTTTCAAAATGGGTGGAAGCGATATCATGTGCCCACAATGATGCAAGAACAGTTGAAAATTTTTTAAGGAGAAATATCTTCACAAGATTTGGCACTCCTAGAGTACTAATTAGTGATAAAGGCAGACACTTTGTTAATAGAATAATAGAAAAACTCCTATGCAAGTAGAATGTCAGACATAAACTTGCTACCGCATGTCACCCACAAACCAATTGCCAGGCAAAAATTTCTAATAGAGAAATTAAAGCAATCTTGGAAAAGATAGTGAACATGAACAGGAAAGACTGGTCCATGCAATTTAATGAGGCTTTGTCGGCGTATCGCACAGCCTTTAAGATGCCATTGCAACTGTCTCCATACAAGCTTGTTTTTGGAAAAGAATGTCATTTGTCGGTTGAGTTAGAATACAAGGCGTTGTGGGCATTAAAAAAATTGAACATGAGTATGGATGAAGCTAGCCAAGCAAGAATGTTGCAATTACATGAGTTAGATGAGATGAGAATGGAGTGCTATAAGAATGCTCGAATTTACAAAGCAAAAACAAAGAAATGGCATGACAAGAAATTGCGGCCGCATCACTTTGCAGAAGGGCAACTAGTCTTCTTATTCAACTCTAGGTTGAAACTCTTCCCAGGAAAGCTCAAGTCAAGATGATTTGGGCCTTTTGTGATCAAGCAGTTATTTTCTCGTGAAGCAATGTTATTATTTGATGAAAAAATCAATCAGGAATTCACAGTTAATGGACAGCGTGTAAAGCCATACTACGGTGGAAATTTCCTTGGGGAAAAAACCACCATCGAATTTCAGAGTTAGAGAAGGAAAACACCTGCCACCGCCTATTGCAACAAAGAAATTTTTTTTTTTAGGTTTAAATTTAGCTCTTTAATTTCATTTATGTTTGTTAATAACTATTTCTTTTTATGCTAACTCTCATTTTATTGTCTTCTTTTTACTTAGCAATTACATGCAGCAAAATTTTAGAAGAAGCATCCACTAAGGAAATAGAGATTTGGAATTATAAAAACCGAACTGGACATTGAAGTGGTGTAGAGCAGAATGAAGGCCAAATGGCAGCAACCGAGGACGCGTGGAAGTAAGCTGTGCAACGGTAATATTTTGCTGTAAAATTGTTTGTAAATGTTTAATTACATTTCAGCCAACGGTTAAAACAATAATAACAAAAAATAAATAACTCTTGCCATTTTATTCTTTCGAAATTTCAAAAGGGGAAGTCCAATAATACCGTTAGCCAGCCCCTATTTGACCATTGTTCTCCCATTTTCAAATTCCATCACTGGGCTCTAGTGTGTTCTTTTTGCGTGTAGAAATTGAAACCTAGCAAGAGGAGCAACGAAACTGAGCAGAACCCTCACAACTCTATCAGCCTACAAAAGCATAATGGTATCAACACGAGGTGAAGTAAGTCAAAAGATTTGATCACCCAGTCGAACATACCAAGCTACCAGAGCCACCAATCCCATGATTTTAGAGTCATCCTCGTCGGATGATGAGCAACAAGCAAATCCTGAATGCTAATGCATCATCACCGACTTGATGCCATTGAAAGTGGTGTACCCGGTCAACGAATCCCCTGAAAAGTAGTATGCTCCTCCACTGTCAGCCCAGCAGGAAAAGAAGAAGAAACGAAAACAGACCGTCAATCAATACAAAGGGCGAATGGTGGAAGAGGAGTCATTACCACGAAAGTGGAGATTCAAACAAGGCGTTAGCAAACCACCCCGTCCGTCGGCTACACACTCTACAGCTGAAAGCACAGCGCAGAAGGTGAGCACACCCTTTGATTCTTCGATTGACTTTCAAAACGAATCACCATCCAAAACGCCGAAGAGAGTCTCACAAGAAATACCAGAGGTGGGTACGAAGAAGGTGCCTACCATTGGAGAAGCCAACATGGAAAAGCGAGATGATGCGATGGAGCACAGTAAAAGTCGAATGATTGAATTGAATATGAATGACAATGGCAGTGATACTGCTCAGAAGGCTACATTTGGGGAACCAATCCATGACTGGTACAAAGACCCCATAGAAGAGCAAGAGAATGAGCCATCAAAAGAGATGAACAGTCAACCTTCAGAGGAACATGAGGTGGAAGATAATGTGGAAGGGAAAAATATTCAAAATGAGCCCCCTCGAAATGTGCTTTCTAAAAACTATGTGGTAAACACCACAGACAAGCAGAGGAAGAAAAAGAAAAAATGACAAAGCGACTCCATGCGTAGTGCAGCTGCCGTAACCTCTAGATCTGCAGAAGTAGCAGAAGAACCAATCGCAGTGCTGAAGACGAAGCGCCTAAAGAAAAAGGAAAAGGACAAAAAGGCCTACAGCGCACGGAAAAGAAGAAGGGCAGTGACAAAGTAAGCAAGGAAGCGACAACATTTCATCGATACATCAATCATGTGGCCGCAAAACGAGCCAAAGAGTTGAAGGCCAAACGATTCTTGGCAGAAAGAGGAATCCTGCTTGCTTCTTTTGATAACCCTCAATACATCGGCGAAATCATAAAAATCAACAGTTGGGAGCATTTTTTGCGAGAAGCCACAGCTCGGCTTTGTCCAACTGGTTCAAGAGTTCTATGCCAACATCACAATTGAAGGCCTATCTTTTGTATTTGTGAGAGGTAAAAATGTCAAATTTTCTTCATTTTTGATTAACTCTTTTTATGGTTTCACTCCCTCAGAAGATCCAAGGGGAAATCGTTTATGTTATGTCCCAACTACAGAAGAAATGGAGGACGTATTGGTAGCTATCGGTAACGAGATGACGGAATGGCAAATCTCAAAGTTGGGTATTTATTCCATTCTCCCCTCCATGTTGTCGCCTCAGGCAGCCTTTTGGTTATTCTTCATCAAGAACCTCATCTTGCCGACGACGCATGACTCCTCCATCTCAAGAGAGCGCATCATGCTGGTGTACGTTATATTATGTGAAATTGAAGTCAATATTGGGCAGCTCATTGAAGTAGAGATTCGTAACTGCATGAAGAAAAGGGCAGGTAAAATTTTCTTCCTGAGACTCATCTTTGAATTATGTCTGCAAGCAGGGGTCCTGCTCAAGGATATGGATGATACTCTGTCGAAGAAGGTTGATATAGAATGGCAAACGATACTCTGCATCCAGAAGGGCATTGATGTTCATGCGTCGGCAAAGGCGAAGCCTGCACAAGCCAGTAATGCTACCGCATTTTTTGCTGACATCAGTAAGTTTGTCAAGATATGCACAGTTGCAGTATCTACCTTGCTGGAGCCTTTGGTCGCCAAAGTCAACAGGCTTGCCAAACGCCAAAAGTGTTTGGTCCGATATATACGAAAGCGCGATCGAGTGTGGCACAATACCTTTCGATTGAAAAATGCTCGCTTACCGCTCCTACCTAGCTTCAAATCCAATTCAAAGAAACCAGAGGATGATGCCTCCTCTCGGACTGAATGATAAGTGAAGATCCTCCACTTTGAATTTCGAATTCTATCTCTATTTTGCCTTGTGTATGCAATGTTGTCTCTCTGCTCCCATGCTTGCAATCGTTATGTTCTTTATTTCCATTTTGACATGCTGCCACTTTATGTCAGTTGTATGCTTGAATTACATATTCACTTCTACCCTATGTTTCGTCAAAATCTTTCCATATTTTCCATTTTAGTTTTGCATTTCTGAAAGACTGTCTGTGTGTAGTGTTTTTTTTTTTAAAAAAAAAAAAAAACTACCCCACTACTTGTGTCACAACTGCCCAGCTTCGGCTGCCTCAGCTCAGTTTGTGTGTTTTAGGGTCAGTTCCATGATGATAATTCCTCTCTCCTCCCCATAAAGCGCCCACACCTAATCGCTTTTTGTAGCTTACAGTTTGCTAGCTCTCATTCTGTGTGCCCAACTAACTTAAGTTGTCTAACTTTCCATGTTTTTTCTTTGAACATCGCTTAGCCAACAAATTCTCACTTGCAATTTGCTGAGCTTCTCTGCATTTACTCATTTTAGTTACATTGTTGTCTCTACCTCTTTCTCCTCCTCTTAACAATGAGGATATTGTCAAATTCCAGCTTGGGGCTTGTGGACCTATTTAGAAGTATGAGTATTCTGCCTTCTGTAATCATTTTGTAAAGCAAGTGAGCTTCCCCTGTTTAAAAAAAAAACAAAAAGGGTTTTGTGTATTGCTCGTAGTTGGATATTCAGCATCTAGGAAGCGGGGATAAGCTAGAACAAAGGTAATATACCCGACTCTTCTTAATGAGTTGCTCGTAGTTGGATATTCAGCACTTGAGAAGCAGGGATAAGCCAAAACAAAGGTGACAAATTACCCTTTTCTCCTATTAAAAAAAATGGAGGAGTTCACTCAATGTTGTAGCATTTGTAGCACAAACCAATCTACAGCCCTAGTGTAGAAAGTGTGAGTTTTTGCAAAAGAGTGATAGTGTAGTGGGGGGGATAGAACCCGAAGCCTCAGGATCGGAAAAACAAAGAAATAAGGGCATCTTAGGATCTAGTGAGAAGTCTTAAAGAAGGTTAGTTGGGTGCAAATTACGGAGGTGAGTAGGAAGTGGGGCAGCAAAGAAGTAGAGAAAGTTGAGAAAACTACCCTTGAATGATCACAAGACTTGTAAGTTGAGTCTAAGAATCTATGAGCTGTCGTATCTGTGACTGTTTTGCTTGAGGACAAGCAAATATTCAAGCATGGAGGTGTGTTAACTCTCTGCATGAGAATTATTATACCTCTAATATTGAATATTTGACTGCTATTAAGTTGTTATAAAATGAGCATAACTTAATGATTTACTGATATGTATATGTTTGCTTGCTTTATATTAATATGTCATACTGATCCAAAGGTGATATTTATACATGATTAAACAAGGAACGAAAAGCAGAGCAAGCAGAAGTTCAAGCAAAAGATTAATATGCGGAACAACTTGGTAGCATCTGGTGCAGGGAATGCGGCAGCATTGCGGCAAGCAGAATATTTCGAAATTCCAGTGCTTTACGAACACTTTTTGTGGACACATGTGACGTCCTAGATAGGCGCGATGTGGGATATTCTCACACGCATGATCTCAGGAGGGCATGATGGACATTTCTCAGTGGGTGTTATTTTAGGGCAAACATTGGCACAGAAGAAAGAGGAGGTCTAAAAGCAAGGGCATGAAGAGAAGGAAATTCCTCTCGAAAGACGAAACATTCCCATAGGAGCTTCTACTGCCATTTGCGCCTCAACGCCCTTTAGTTTTATACTCTTCTGTCATTTCATTCTCGCTACTATTTTATTCATGTTCTGTTTAGCTTTGCATATGATTGTATTGTTTTCTACATTTAAACTTTATCAGGAACAGTGTTTTGCGTGCATTATTATGAGTTCTAGCTAACTTCTTTATGGGTAGTTGGTGGTGGGTGTGTTAAGCTAAACTTTGTTGTAGCTAAATTTGGAGAATGAGGATTGTTTTACTCGTGTTCTTTTCTTCTTGAACTGTTGCAATCGTGAGCTTCCCAGTTGGCCGATGGTAGCTCTAGATAGCTAGCGTCCTTGCCGACAAGTAAGGTGATAGTTGAAACTAGTAGAAAAGATATAGCAGAAGTGATGGAACCTCACATCATAGATTCATTTGACATAATGAAGAAGCTATAAGACAAAAAGGGGAACATAAAGAAATAAGGAATCTGATGTTAGACATAAATAGGACTCACACTTCAGTATATTATGCTCGATAGAGTAACTATATGGAACAAGCTTGTCTACAGATTAAAGTGTCTCATTTCCAGACAATGCTACAGTATCACGACGCATAGCGAGGCCGAATACCATTAACTACCATGTTTTGCAACTGTTTGAATATTACATAGAGATTTGCCGATTTCCTTTTGACCAAACTCAACTTAAATGATTGTTTTCCCGCTTTTTCTTTCTCTTCATACTCAATACATCACGGAGGTTAGCCTATTAACTGATAAGAGTTAGGTTAGTGAGAGTCTTAGATCATAGCAATCTCTGTGGATCGATAACCTGGAATACTTCAGTATTACTTGTGTGATTGCTTATACTTGAGCATTCTCTGTTTCCATATTCCTTACCATTCTGCATTGTTGAAGCATATCCATCGCATTTCTGTGAAGACAACACTAATCCAATGAATCAGTTTAATCGTCAAACCTAAAGCAAGATTTGAAAAAGACGACACCAAAGGGGTTGAAGAAACACAAGTTTTTTTATATCACTAATCTGAGTTTTCAAGAGGATTACAAACCTTTTTATAGGTTAGATGGATATCCAAAGGACCAAGAACCTAAAAATCTTTCAAAAACAATTGAATAAAAATTGGAGAAAATAAGACCTAGGAAATGAAAATTCAATTGCATAGCATATGAGAAGCTTAAATGCAGAACAAAAAATGTAGAGTTGCTTGAGATTGTCTTAAATATCTTTTGTCGGACTCGCTTGACTTGATGAGCGCGTTTGACAAGCCTTGACTTCACAAACTCCCAAGAGGTGATATGGAAAGGCACCTTTTCACAATTTCTACACATTTTTTTTGTCCCACGTGCCATCTTTCAAAGTACACGACTTTTTCTCTGCCATCTTCACTCCATTCTTATCTTGACTTGTTGTAGTAACATTATAAATAAATTTGCATTTGAAGATGTAATGTGAAAGCCTCTTGAATCTTCATTACCTTGCTTCTTGTAATAACTCTTTCGGGTACATGAAATGGATCATTGGTGTGATTCATATCACAAAAACAAGACAGGGAAGAACTATGTCAGAGAATATGTCCAACATCAAGTGAGCAGATGAGTCAAAAATTTTGTGAAAAGAAAAAATATCCTCGAAGAAAAACGCATCCCTAAAAACAATAATCTGATGTTGAACAATATCATAAAGTCAATAACCTTGGTTCCAAGTGGATATCACGGAGATCAAATTTTGACATATGGACTGATAAAGTAGAAGCATAGGACAAACAACAAAAAACCCGTAAAGAGTGATAATCAGTAGGCTCATTATGCAAGATAGTTAAAGAGGTGACATTCGATAGCATGAGCATGGGAGTTTAATTAATAACAAAGGTAGTAGTCTAAACGCAGTCACCCCAAAACTGAATAAGAATCTGAGACTAAAAAACAAAGCTCGAGCAACATTAACAAGTGTTGGTGTTTTCGCTCAATAATAGTATTCTGCTGAGGACATTCTACACATGAAACTGGTGAAAAGTGCCCGTGGAAGCAAAAGATTCAGTGAACAAAAGTTCAGGGGCATTATCTCAATGAAAAACCTATACAACCTTGGCAAATTGAGTCTCAACTAATTTGAAAAAATGAGGAACTATAGTTAAGTCATCATACTTATGCTTCATTAGATATACCCATGTGTAGCGTGAACAATCATCAATCAAAGTAAAAAAAAAGCATAACTAGCATGTCAAATATCACAATGTATCAAATCAAAAGTACTCTTTACGACATTATTAGTAAAGCCAAAAGACAGACGCCTCTGTTTAGCTAAGGGACACATGTGATATGGGGAGGAATGAAGACAATTATCGAAAATGCCTAAACAATCTTTCAACAAAACAATTGTTCTGGAGATAAATGTCCTAAACAATTGGTGCCAAATATTAGTTGGGACCTTACAAACCACGACGAAGTTACTACCCAAGATGCATAATGGTGAAGACAGCATGTAAAGACCATTTAAACATTCAGCCTTGCCAATCATTCTTGATTGTAACTTGTCCTGAACGAGACAATAATTATCAAAGAAAATAACGGAGAAAATGCCAGACCGAAGTAGACAACTTACTAAAATCAAATTGTAAACGAATTGTAGCACAAACTAAACATCATGAAGTAATAAACGCTCTGCAATTTTGATATTCCCAATGAAACCAACACTGACTCGAGATAAGGTTGGAAGAACAACCGAAATATGTTGTACATGTCTCAAATTCAAAAACAAATTCTTAACAAAACAAATATGGCTTGAGGCCCCCAAATCTATTATCCCAGAATTTGCAGAATAATCAGCATTAGAGGATAAGATTGAAAAACGAATACCTACTACGTGAGAAACGATGGAGGCAGAGGCGAGGGGTTCCAATTTTGCAACTAACAGGTTTGTGTTGAGCATATCCATCAACTGAGACACTTGATTGGTACTCAAGCTAGCAAAGAAATTCGACGATGGAGTCGAATTTGGGGAGGAATAGTAGGCAAAGCAAAAATTGAATTCCTTAAAGCAACCTGATTCACAACAGCAGGAGTCAAACAAGGTGGATTCGCGTTTCGTGGCTTGTAGCCTGGCAGATACCGGTGCAATTTGTAGCATTTATCAATCACATGTCCCTTAATTCCATAATGAGTACAAATTGCACGTGAACCTTCCTATTTAGAAAATCTGTCATTTTGAGATTTCTTGGCAGCTTTAGTAGCAGCAAGAAAAGTGATAGACTCAATGTTAGAGCTCGTTTGCCCGATCGATTATTGTTGTTCCTCTTGAATAATGAGGGGAAAAACTTTATTAATTTACAGAATGGGATCCATAAGCAGTATTTGAACCTTAACATTAGCGTACGTGTCGTTGAGCCCCATCAAAAACACCATCACATACTCTGAATGGAAATGCTCCAAAACAAGTTTCAAGCCTCCACATGTACATTCATTCGACGGCTTGTACTCGTTTAATTCTTGCCAAATAGTTCTCAACTTAGTGTAATACACCTCGACGGACAAGGAGCCTTGAGAAAGCGTGACCAATTCTTTTCTCAACTAATATACAAGCAAACCATTACTCTGTATCGATCCTTAAGTTCATCCCAGATATTCTTTGTAGATTTAGAATAAACCAAGCTTACAGCGATCTCCTTTGATAAGAAATTCTTGTTCGGGATTAAAGGATCCCAAGGGGAAAAATAAATCATCTAATTCATTACTGGTAATTATTTTAAAAATAAAAAATTAACTCTAAACTTATATTTGAATTATATTTCTTATTACGAATTATTATTTCAAGTTATTCTAATTTAGATAATTTAGATTTTAAAATATTTAATAATTATTGGATTAAATAACTAGTTCCTAAACTTTCATATTTATATTAAATAGGTTTTTTTTTTTTTTTGAATTCAACAACATATTAAATATGTTTGTAAACTTTAAAAAGTTCAATTTTCTATATAATGGGTCTTTTTACTTTAAAAGTGTCATATAAGTATTTAAACTTATATCTCTTAGGTCCCTAACATATTCAAAAATTCTAAAAATAATTGATCTATTTGATCTAAAATTTAATTTTGTGTCTAATAACAATTCATGAATTTTTAAAATTATTGATTAGGTCAAGGATCTACTATTACATGCAAAATTGAAAATTCAATAATGTAGAGTTTCTCACATCAGAAGCTCGAACACAATCTGTTTACTAAATTGGAATTCTGCAGCAAATTTAAATCCAACAATAATACCAACACAATCCAGAGGGATTAAGAGTTAGGGAAAAAATTGTGAGACAGTGATTTAGAGTGATTCGATCAATTTGATCTACATCCACTATAGTGACTCAGCTAGACTAAATTCCACAGCAATACAACAATTTACTCTATTTGAAGAACCAAAAGACCACAAGCATAAGGAAAAAATAAAAGGATTTATACACCTATTTTCATGACACAAATCTGAACTTATTTTAGCCAAAAATAGAGTGTACCCACTGCAATAATGATCCTCACACTTTCCGTAGATGTATCCATGCCAAGGAGCTCACAAGAGGAGTCTTCTTTAGCTCTTTCAATCTGTCTGCAGGTCCCTTATCTTCTCGGAGCAACATCAGGTGTAGCGCCCAAAGCAAATAGCCTCCACCTCACCTGAATTTTGCTTCCTCTGAGGAACGCTCCAGACCAGACGCAAAAGAAAATCCCATAAACTTAGAGAAGAAGGCTCTCACTTCTCTCTCTCTCTCTTGCGTTTTTCGAATGGGTACTTGGACCCTTACTCATGCATGCGGCAGCAGTAAAAAAGAAAATAAATCTCATCTTTTCTTTTCTTTAACATTTATTTCCCTCAAATAAGTGGTCTTCAAAATGGGCTTCAAACACTACAAATAAACCAGCCCAAGAATCTTTCTTTCAATAAAATCTCGTACTAGAAATATTTACAAAAATATCTTAAGCCCAATTAGTGAGCCCAAAAAGCCTTTCAAAATGACC
>JAOANK020424240.1:0-13420 GCA_026257165.2 Telfairia occidentalis | reverse complement strand
CTAGGATAGAAGTCTACCCTCAAATGAAAGCTTAGTAGGAAGAAATTTCCAAGGAAAGCTGAATTCAGTTGGTGACTATTCTGTTAGGCTTAACAAAAGCAGAATCATGCAATTGAAGGGACTTGGAGGGTGAGAAAATAGTGAAAGGTTTAGGGAAGATTACCTAACGATGTCTTTGCCAACTTTAACCAAGTAAGTTTAGTACAAGTAGAGATCAACAGAAGAGGTTTGCAAAGGGAATCCATGCATTACTCAGGGACAAGTAATGGTTCAAATTTGGGGGTTTGTTAACTCTTAGAATAAGAGTTAAGTGAGTATCTTTTAAGAGCATATTGAGTCATGAATACCTTTTTGACACTCCTTTGAACATGAATTATGTGATTTAACATTTGCACTTATGTCTGAGTTGATGAATTGCATGATTAGTGTGATTACGGTTAAGTGTTGGAAATTCAAAGAAAAATTACTAATTTGTGTTAATCTGTCAATTTTGTTGTATCATTCCAACTGACAGAAAAAATTTCTACTGCATTATTGAGCTGGAAAAGAAGGAAAATGACATGGCATCTCATTAATTGAGCTGGCAATTGGCACGTGATTCAACTGTAAAAACCAATCTCAGAGCCCCACGTGGATCAACTTTCCAATTCAGCCCCTTTTGGTTGCCAAAATGGATAAGATGGTGAGAGAAAAACTCGATAAAGGGATATAAGCCCCCAATTACGGAAAAAAGGGAGCATCCATTACACACTTCTCTAATTTTGGGGAAAAAGGCAAGGAAGATAGAGCTGTCGAGAGGAGATTCACCCAAGAAGGAAAGGAAGAAAAGCTAGCTTTTATAAGAAGGCATTTTTGGAAAGAAAACCTCTCATTTTCTTTCCCTCTACCTACTTGTCCCATTTTCTTTCCTCTTTTAGATTAAGTGGTGTAATTTTCATTTTTCTTTTTTCTTTTGTAACCATTGAGCATACCGAATTCTTTAGTTCCTTTAATCATGTTTAATTCAATTTTAGCTAGTTGTTAGTTTTTACTTTTAAGCATGAACTAAAACCTCTAAGGTAAGGGTTAGGGATTTGCTTTTTGCTGACTTGTTGCTAGTTTGTACAGAAGCTCTTAGCTGGCTTTCTATTGAGTATTAATGAATTTCTACTTGATTAATCTGAATGTATTGGTTGAACTTGGGAAAGGAAGCACTAATTGACCCCGTTAATACTCTCATTAGCTGAATCTAAGTTGGGATTCGTGAGTGAGCTAGGAATAGCTTCTCCCTAATGCATCAAAAGAACACTAGAGCTTAAAATCAACTAAGAGCATGGAAATGAACTTAGTAGTTTAGCTTCGGAAGAAGCATAAGGGTTGTTCTATAATAGTAAGCAGTTCAAAAATGTTGTAGCATCCTGTAACTATCAGCAGTGAAATTCCCTAACATGAGCCTATTCCTAATCATTTTTCATAAAGTATTGATCACATCTCCTGCTAAATCTTATCTTTTAATTTCATGGCTTATTTTTGGTCTTTTAACAAACTCAATTTTTGCGACTTTCATTCTCCTAAACAATAGCTTTTAATTAGAGTTTTTGTTCAATTATCCCTGTGGATCGACCTTGTTTGCTACAACTTCAAGGTGTACACTTGCACCTTGTAGAAATATCAACAACGGTCGAAGAGGGGATGCGCGCCGCTGAAGTGAAAGCTTTGGTCGCTCGTGCTGAGATCGAGGCTATGCGTAAGTAGGCAGAGTCTATACGGGTCAAGCTTGGGGACGCACAAGCACTGATTGTCGTGCTTCGGCGAGAGGCGCAGGATGCCTTGGACGGCCATAAGGCAACAAAGGGTTTGGTGACTCTTGCTGCAGAGGGGAAGATGGTGGCCGAGGAGAAACTCGTACATGCAAAGATACCCTTTTTTACCTTACTCTGCTAGTGGCGGCCTTCGAGGATCATCCTAGGACCCAAGACACCCAGAAGGAATGGGTTGTCGAAGGGCTAGATTTCACTTTGGAGAAGGTCAAGGAGCAGTATTCTGATCTTGACAGCAAGGCGATTCGAGCAGCATACGATGCTGCCTTTGTCTCTTCTGCTCAGAATCCTATTGTCGAGGAAATGGCTCTTGCCGAGGACATCCTTCTGCGGTCGGACGTCCCGCCACCTGGGGAGGTCGACATGGATCATCTTGCAGACATCTTAGTTTAGGGTCAGCTTACCATTTGGCACCCCTTTCCCTCTTCTCTTTTACACCACTTGTAGCCAGTTAACTTTTATCTAGTGTGTATGAACTCTCTATTTTTTTTTTTAATAATGAAAAGGGTCGAATTTTTTTTGTTTCGTTAATGCTTTAGTCTTATTTTATTTGGCCTGATAGTTCACTTTTACCATGAGGACGTGATCGTTGGTAGGACATATGCTGATACCCTGAATATCTGATTCCCTAAATCTCGCCGCCCTCTAAGGTGCGTATCGCGTGCTTCGTGATTCATAATCCTTCTTCTCTAGGGCCTTGCCCTTTATAAAGAAAAGGTTTTCCTCCAGTTCCCATCCTCACCATTCATCCTACTTTAACTGCCATGTCTAACATTGATGAGATCTCTCCCGATAGGGAGGACCTCACTCGCTCGTTCTAAGATGTCATTCATTTTTCCTCCTTGCTGGATCGGATGAGGAATGCGATTGTAGAGAACGAGGATCGACAGGTGTCTCTAGCAGTGCACATGGCTTGGGAAAGGAACGAGCAGCGAAGGCAACTCTCCGCCAACAACGAGGTTTGGCTCGTCTGTCCGAAGACCCTCGGTGGGTTGTCCACAAATGTTTTGCATTGGATCTCAAATTTTGTGCAGTTGAGGTCGAGTTGGAGCTTTTGCGAGGTGGCCATGTTCCTCCTCGTCCCGATGGCTGCATTACTCAGGGCCCTACCGAGCCTCGACCGCCTGACCCTAGGAAGAGGTTGAGGCACCACCCTGAGTCTGTGGGGGCCAAGGTTCCCTCCGTAGTTGGATGTGTTAGGCCGTCGAGCTCGCCTACCAGTTCAGGCCGAGCTCTTCAGCTCGGGCGACCCAAAGGGGACTTCGCAGGGACGACGCTGGGGCTATAAGAGGGGAGTGCCTTTCCTTCCTTCGACGTCCTACCTCTGGGGGTCCTGCTCATCCGTGATCAAAATGCGGCCTTTTGTTTTATTGTTTTTCATCTGTAATAACGTTCGCTCTTTGGTCGGCCTGTTGCTCTTTCACTTTAATAAAAATTTCTATTCATTGTCGTTTTTTCTAACACAGTGTACCAACCTAAGGTTGTGGGTTTGTATCCGTAGATTCCAATGGGCAGTGCTCTGCTTCATCTTCGGGAACCTATGTCTATTCATTGCACCATTTTGTGACTCTTCAACCGACTTCACTTTAATGTTTGACCCTTGGGATGCCTAGCGGTATGTCATTTCATACTGAGGTTGGCCTTCCAAGGCTCGCATCGTTTCGGCTTAATCCCTCCATCTGATTCATATTTAAGGGAAGGACTCTCCTCATGTTTTGCTCACCTTATCTCTTCTTCCTTCAACTAAACTTTCTGCAAACATGTCCATCATTGCACTATTGAAAAAGATCGATGCTGCCCTGGCTGAGTGTCGGGCGACATGTAGGTGGAAGGATGAGGCCACTTTTGAAGAGTCTATCGCGTTCCAAATGTTAGACGAGGTGGAGGCCATGCGCGGGGTGTCTTTCTGCCATCGTCGAAATGGAGAGGATGGAGGAACTTCTCCTTCGTCAGCAAGATGACACGCTCCTTATGCAGGAGCAGATGACGGATCTGCTGGCGCGGGAGGCAACAGCGGCAACGCAGGCATCAGATATAACCTCTTTAGAGGATGAGGAGGACTAGCCTCCGCCCTATGTATCAACCCCCTTATTTTAATAAAATTTAGACTTTACTTTTCTGATCTTGTGTTGTTTAGAAACAAGGTTACGACCAACGTGAACTGATCATATGATAATTATGAAATCGACATGCACATATATTTAACATCGAGCATAAAAATTACATCACTCTCCATTAGTTACGTCACCTTCCGTCAGTTAGTCCGTTGAAATTTTGTGAATCGTAACAGGCAAATATAACATATTTTAATCATAATAATCATAACTATATGATGTACTTTATGTTCCAACGTACTTTATGTCCCATTGCGCCCCCGTTCGAGGGGCGTCGGAGGTGGGGGGCCGAGGCCACTCCTTGGACGTCATAGTGCATCATCTCTTCAATAATTTTCAACTGGGCAGTGCGTCACTGAAAATACCATCGCAGATGTTCAGTGTTCCATGGATGGGGGAGCGTTTTCTGGTGGAGGTTGGCGAGTTTGTAGGTCCCTTGCTGGGGGGCCGCTGTCACCTTATATGGCCCTTCTCACGTGAGTTCTAAGGCACCGTGGTGTTGTAGAACTTTTCTTTGAATGAGGTCCCTATATTTGAACCATCGTGGTCGAACTCGCGCATTATAGAACTGCTCCATCTACTGCAGGTATTCGGTATGCTGAAGCTCGACATTTTCGTTGGACTCTTTCAGATAGTCAAGGTGTGACAACCATGTTGACGAGCAAGTTCTTTAGAACACCAACCCATCAATCCCAAAACCATCATCATACCAACACAAGGAAATCTTGTTTCTTATCCCGTGATTCGAATCATTCCACAAGAGGTATGATCAACGTCACTGGAATAACTCACTACAATTTGATCTACGTTATGCACTTCTAAAGTGTATTTGAGATAAGTCAAGGTCTTCCAACCTAAGGTGTTCACACATCGCGAAGAGTTACTTACATTCAAGTTTGATAAAGACACCTTTTCATTAAAGAAGCTTAATGAATCTGAAAATCCAAGATTCACTTGCATTTTTGTAATGCATTATGTATCACTTAGATCCATGCATTTTTCTTAAATGAGATACATGTATGGAAATGAAAGGAGTTGGCTGAATTTAGATTATTTGACCAAGAGTTATGTCTTTTCAATAGTATAAATAAGGATGCACTTGGCTTTTGGAAATTAGAATTGAACGTTGAATCAAAGAGAGTTTTCTCATTAGCTTGGTTGAGAGCAGCATTAAAATGCTAATGAATCTTGGATTTCCAAATTCATTAAGCTTCTTATTTCTCCTCTTATGCAAGTTCTTATGTCTTTAGATTTTGTATGTTAAAGTTATTCAAGTGGTGTTGATCATACCTCTTGTGGAATAATTCGAATCACGGGATTAGAAACAATTTTTTCTTGTGTTGGTATCATGATGGTTTTGGGGATGATGGGTTGGTATACTAAAGATCGTGTTCGCAAATATGGTTGTCAGTTTGGTATCAGAGCAGAAATCAACCTTTTTTGAAATAGATTGACAATATGGTTCATGAGTATATATCCAGAAAAATGTATATATAGGATTTTTAGAAATTTTAGATCAGATCACGTTAGATTGACAATAGATTCTTACTTAGAATCCATTGTCGGCACGACACGTCATAAGTCCAAAAGGGTGATTTGGGGCGGGTTGTGTCAAGGTGCAACCTCAGGGTTTCATCATTCGAAAGTTCTGAAAATCCTGAGGTGCAGTAGGCTGGGAGGCTGACCTCGACTAGAACTACCACCTCCGCTATGAATGGTAGGGAGAAAGAAGTTTCACCTGTGCCATCCAAGCTGTTGTGCGATATGACCAAAGCACCGCTGACAGTTCTTCGGCCTAGGCTCCTTTGAGTCCTTCTAAGAGCGTTTTTTGCCCTCGCTTAATGATTTTGTTCACCCCCTCTACCTGCCCATTGGCTTGGAGGTGGGCTGGCGAGGAGGTGAATTGTTGAATACCCAACCTGGCACAAAATTCTTTAAACCGTGTGTTATCGAACTGACGAACGTTATCGAAGATTATTGCGTAAGGTATTCCAAATCGACATACTATGTTTTTCCATACAAAGGCTGTGACCTTCTTCTCGAATATGGTAGCGAGCGGCTCAACTTTTGCCAATTTAGTGAAGTAATCAACAGCCACCACGATGAACTTGGTTTATCCCTTGCCCGTGGGTAGTGGGCTGATGAGGTCAATCTCCCACTAGGCGAAAGGCCAGGGGCTTTCGATGGCTGTTAGCTCGACAAAGGGTTTCCTAGGGACCTTGGTGAACCTCTGATATCGATCGCACCGGCGTGCGAAAGCTCGCGAGTCGACCCCCATTGTGGGTCAATAATAGCCCTGATGGATTAGTTTCGCAGCCAGTGACCGGCCACAGAGAGGTCGCCACATATCCCTTCATGGGCTTTACTCATGGTGTAATCCGCAGCGAAAACCCGCGTCTATACAAGGTCTCATCCACGAGGACATAATGAGAGGCTTGGCATCTTATTTTACGCGTTTCAAGACGGGTTGCAAGTTTTTTGCCTTGAAGGTATTTGAGGATCGGATCCATTCAGCAAGGGGGGTGCTCTTGCATGCACGTGGCTTCTTCCTCCCTCGTGGTCGGTTGAGGCATATATTCGACGGTCGCCATCTACGAAAACTTGGTTTCAAATGTTGAGGCCAGCTTTGTTAACGCATCAGCATTGGAGTTTTTTGACCAAGGGATCCGTTCGATCATGAACTGAAACTGTTTGAGGAGCTCACGCACTCAGCCCAGATATTTTTCCATTTGCTCCTCCTTGGCTTAGTATTCATTCGTGACCTAGTTGATGATGAGCTGAGAATCTCTCAGGATGTATAACTTGCGCACCTCCATGCTCTAAGCCATTCTCAGCCCAGTCAGTAGTGCTCGTACTCAGCTTCATTGTTCGATGTGGGGAACCTAAAGCGCAGGGAGTATTCGAATCTGGCTCCCTCTCAAGGTGAGACAAGGAGGATTCCGACCCCAGACCCTTTCTCATTTGACGACCCATCCACATACAACATCCATGGCCCGTTAGAAGACTCAGGAAGAGGCTAGAGGGTGAGCCCAACCACAAAGTCCGCCACAACCTGCCTCTTAATGGCGTTTCAGGGCTAAAAGTGCATATTGTATTTGCTGAGTTCCATGGCCCAGTTCATGAGCCTTCTAGATACTTCTGGCTTGTGTAGTATTTGCCTTAGAAGTAGGTCCGTGAGCATGGTTATTTGATGTTCCTGGGAATAAGTGCGGAGCCTGCGCGCTTCGACGACGAGAGTCAAGGCTAACTTTTCGAGGACTGGATACTGAGTCTCAGCCCCGGTCAGGGCTTTGCTTACGTAGTAGACAAGCTTCTGGACGCCGCCTTCTTCCTTGACTAGGGCAGAACTGGTCGCATTGCTGGAGACGACCAGGTAGAGATGAAGCTGATCTTCTGTCATGGGTTTAGCCAAAAGTGGCGCTGGCCCCAGGTATTTCTTCAGTTGAGCCAAAGCTTGGTCACACTCCTCGATCCACTCAAAATGCTTTTTCTTCCTTAATACCTTGAAGAATGGAAGGCATTTATCGATGGCTGGGGATACAAACCGATTTAATGCGGCGATTCTCCCTTTGAGTCCCTGCAATTGTTTAAGGGTCTTGGGGGGCTTCATATCAAGGAGTGCCCTAATCTTATCAGGCTTTGCCTCGATGCCCCCTTTGGTGGACCATGAAACTCAAGAACTTGCCCGAGGCAACTCCGAAGGTGCACTTTACCGGGTTTAGTTTCATTTGATATTGTTGAAAGACGTCAAACGCCTCTGCCAGGTTGGCCTCATGCCGGTCCGTGGTTATGCTTTTAACACCAGCATGTCGTTTACGTAGGCTTCAATATTGCGGCTGATCTGGTCGGCAAACATCAGGTTGACCATCCTCTGGTAGATTTCCTCAATGCTTTTAAGGCCGAAAGGTCTAACCTTGTAGTAGTACAACCCATGGTTGGTCACGAATGAGGTGTGCTCCTGGTCCGACACCTATATTTTTATTTGGTTGTATCCTGAGTAGGCGTCCATTAATGACAGGAGTTTGTGCCCTGCTGTGGCATCAACCAACTGGTCTATTCTCGGTAGAGGAAAACAGTCCTTAGGGCAGGCTTTGTTCGGGCTAGTGAAAGCCACACACATGCACCATTTCCCATTGACTTTCTTTACCATGACCACGTTTGACAACCAATCTGGGTAGTGAGCTTCTTTAATAAAGCCAGCATCTCGTAATTTCTATACCTCATCTTTGATGCGCTTCTTATGGCATCGACATGCCAGCATTTTTGCTTGATGGGTCGGTATGCTGGGTCGATGTTCAACTGGTGGACCATAATGCTGGGGTCAATCCCGACATATCTTCATGCGACCAAGCAAACGCATCGGCGTTGCCTCGGAGGAAGCTGATTAAGCATTCCCTCCGTCGGGCCTCAAGCTTGGTCCCTATGCTGACTTGCTTGTTGGTGTTTTGTAACGGGACATGCTTCAATTCTTCTGTCGGGCTTGATTGTGGATCATCTGGTCGCTCAGCTTGCCCAGCTAGCGTCGCGGCGGCTGTAGTGGGATCAATCGACAAGTTGTAGGAGTCCTTTTTAGGGCTAGCATGTAACACTCTCACGAGGTGCGTTGTTCGCCCCATACTATGCTCACGCCTTTCAGGGTGGGGAACTTCATCACCTTGTGATACGTGAATGGGACAGCTCCCAATAAATGGATCGTAGGGTGGCCCAAGATGGCATTGTAGGTCGATGTTCCATTCACAACTACGAACTTTAGGACCCTCGTAATTTGTGTCAGCCCCTCCCCAAGGCTAATCGAGAGTTCGAGATAGCCTTCTAGGGTAACCCTTTTCCCAAAAAAGTCGATCAGCAAGGTTGGCTCGGCTTTAGCTGTCCTCGCTGCCAGCCAAGCTTCGTGTAGGTTGAGTATGACAGGATGTTTGTTGAGGCTCCTCCATCGACGAGGACACGAAATACCTTCACGTGGTCAATTTCAGCTCGGATGACTAGGGCATCATTGTGAGGGTCGTGGCACCCCCTTAAATGCTCGTCATTGAAGACTAGAGGCGCAGTTGGTTGTCGAGGTTCAAATAGGAAGACCTCACTCCTGGCCTCTCGGGCCAGCGCCTTTCTTTTCTGGCTAGAGTGGCCCTCTGACCATCCTCCGAAGATCGTATGGATCTCAGCCGGACGAGCTCCCGGGGCGATCAGAACCTTTCCAGTTCTATAGCTGCAGGAGCGTTGGTGGCTTTCTGGTGAGCCACGAACTTCTTTAGGTAACCCCATTATATAAGGGTTTCGATCTGCTCCTTCACCTCGTAGCGGTTTGACGTGTCGTGGTTGTGATCCTTATGGAATCGACAGTATTTTGATCGGTCACATTTATACGACCCAATCTGCATTCAGCCTAGAGGGGTGAACAAGCCAACCTCCTCAGCCACTGCATATATCTCTGCAATCGGTATGGTGGTGGGGATATACTTCTCGAACCTCGGCCCCCGATTTGGGCAATTTTCTTCATGCTTCAAGTCCCTTCGGGCATCCTTACGCTCGTACGTCCGAGAGGACAAGGGGTCGACAACTTTCTCTTTTCTCATTTGGGAATTGGAGGGCACAAGTTGCTTTGTTGATATCCTTTTCGAGATCAGCAAGTTCTCCATAGTCATCAAACCTTTGACGTGTGGGAACAGCTCAGCAAACGTCTTCGGCTTGTACATAGTGATGTACTCTATAGCATCTTCGAGTGCATGCAGCAGAGCGTGAAAGCGGTGATGATCACCTCATCTAAGTAGTCGTCACTTACTCAAAACGCTTCTCACTTGAACCGAGTGACGAACTGCCGCAGCGTTTTTCTTTCGATCTATTTTGGGCCATCAAGTGGCTCGGCGAGCGCCGATCTTCACTATTATTCAAGAATTGGTCGACGACCAGTTTGGCCAACTCTTGGAAGGTGGAAATTATGCCTGGTTGCAGTTTTCGATACCAAGCTCGCGCTACTTCAGTTAATGTAAAGAAGAATGCCCGACACCTCATGGCTTTCGAAACCCGGTGAAGTTTCATCTTTGCACAGTAAGAGTCTACGTGCTCGATAGGATCCATAGTTCCAAATCCTTGAATTTTATAAGGATTTTTGCCTTCATTTTCCAACGGTGAAGGGTTCTAAGCCCAACTTTATGATTTGTTTTGCAGCCCAAGGGCTTTCTCCACAGCTTGTCCCTTTTGTAGGTCCTTGATTTCTTCCCAGAAATTTGCCTTGAGTTCTGCTCAGCCTTTTCTAAGGCGTCCTGCTAGTCTGGCTTACTAGAGACATCGGTGTAGCCGCTCCAGCTGCAGGATCCACTGCGCTTCTGCTTCTTGGCTTCGATCTTATCTCATAAGTCGGGTTGAGACCGGCTCAAAACCACGAGCCAAATCAGGTGCAGCTATGCCATGCAGACACGTTCCTTCACAGATTAGATCTTCCACTGAGTGGAGGCAACTCTATTCGGCGCTTGCCACCCCGAGGTTTTATCCCCGAGGTGCGTGCTACCACGTTGTGGATCTCTTGGCTTTGCGGGTGGGCCTGTGTAGATTGAGCTTGGGCTGTCAGCACTTGCACTTGTGCTTGCATGGTCTGAAAGACCTATGCCTGATCCTGGACCAAGGCCTGCAAAGCCTCAATCTGAGTCGTGGATGTTTGGCGTCCACAACTTCTCCCTCCCCTCCTTGCTGAGGGAGGCAGATTTGGCTGGTTTGGCTGCATCGTAGGTCCTTTCATTGCCAGACTGTGACTTGCGTCTATCAGTCTTTAAATGGTCAGAGTCAGACCTTGCCATCTCTGGATTGATTACGATATCTTTTCCCACATATGGTGCCAAAATGTTTCTGCACGAACATGTCTAGGCAATGCTAAGACCTTAAAGAGAACATAAACGAGGTTGGGGGTGGTTCCATCCACACTCCGATGCTTAAGTTGGTGAAGTGATCGAAGTAGCAGATAGCTTTTATTCGGGATCAGAAGAGTACCTTTTACTACCGCCTAAGGTCCTTCTTATAGTGGTCGGAGGGACTTCCAAGGAGGTGGTTGTCATTTGGTCTGCCAATAATTGTGGTGGGCGATGATATGTTAATTGGGGGCAAAATTCCCTCTTGACCATACTTCCTCCGGCCCACTTATCGGACGCGGAGTTATTGGCCCCGCAGCTTTCGTTCTGGTCACCACTCCAGTTCGGCCATTGCCGAGCTCACCCGAGGTGATGTGTTCCTCGGACGTGTGGCCCTCCCTGAGTGGTCTAGACGTTCACTGGTGCGCTAACCCCCAACAACTGCTAATTTAAGTTTAATATTTACTTTTTAATAAAATCAAAATTCAAACGTTAAATTTGATCTTCTAAATTAATTACAAAGATTAAAAGAATTGTTCTTGACATATTTGATAACAGTTAAATTATCAATTTGGTCCTCATAATTTGACCTTAGTTCTAAATTAGTCTCTATAGTTTTAAAATTTTCAATTTAGTCTCTAAAATTTGAGTTTAGTTTCAACTCGATCTTTATATTTTTTAAAGTTTTATTTTGGTTCTTATTATTTAGTTGATAGAATCACAATTGAATAAAAATGAGGAGAAAGAGTGGATTTTGTATGGGTAAAAAATAATTGTATATTGTCCTTGAACTTAAAAAATTGTACCAATTTACCGTAAACTTTTAATTTCATCAAATTGAACCTTAGACTTATATATGTGTTTTAATTTTTATTCTACGTTAATTTTAGGCTAAATTCACTCATTAATTTTAACAAAAATAAAAATGAAGCAAAAACTCTCTAAAGAACACGTAATAATTTAGGAAAAAATAAAGTCACACACAAAATTAGCCGAAGATTGAATATAACTTTCAAAACTCTCAATTTCCAAATAAAAATACAGCTCTAGTGTAGTATTTCTTAGGCTTTGCATATTTTGTGGTGTGAATATATGTTTTATATTCAATAAATCTACATAGAATATTTTCTTTGACAACTTTTTAAATAAAGTTTATTAAAGAGTTAATTGAAACTCTTATTTAAATTTAAGATAAATATTACAATATTTATCAAAATTTAAGACATAATTTGATAAAATTGAAGATTGACAGTAAAAATAGATTCATTTTAGTAGATCCAAGATTAAAATTGATCTTCCACACACACACAAAAAAAAAAAAATAAATAAAATAAAATAAAATAAAAAAAGATAATAAATTTGGTAAGCACACGCATGAGGAAATGAAAGAATCAATCAATCAAACAAACCAATCAATCAAATCAAGCTGGCAAGTAACACGTGGCAATAGGAGGGTTAGTTGATGATCAAACATGGTGGGTCCAATTTACAAACAAACAATTAAAGGAAAAAAAAGAAAAGAAAAAGAAAAAGAAAAAGGTTGCTTAAGGTAGAGGGAGGGGCAGCATGTGAGTGCACGTAACATATACAAACTTGTCATCCATGTGAAAACAAAAAACTAAACTCCATCCTCTTTTTATCTTCCCTTAAACACTCACCCCCAATTATTATTATCTTTTTTGCTTTACACATACCATATATTATAAAGTAAATGTCGGATTTATCTACATTTTCACAATAATATGATATTATAGTCTGTTTTAGATGCAAATCATCGTGGTTTTCTTTTAACTTCACTCAAAAGATCTACCTATTGTTATCTTTCACATTACCTATGATTTTTCACCCTTATTTAGTTGATGTGAGACTTTTGTTGCATTCTCAATAAAGTCTCATTTTTGCTCTCGAAATTTAAAAGGAAAAACAATCATTTTGGTCACTATCATCATATTGTTTCGATAACACACATGAATTTAAATGTGTATTAACATGTTGATGTGTTGAATTAGTTGCATAGGCTAAAATTAATGTAATATTATAGATAAATATTGATTTATCTAAAATTAATGTAGAAAATAAAATTATAAAATTTATCTTCAAATTTTATATTTATTTAATTTAAAAAAATCAAAATAATAAATGAAAAAAAAAATCTATTAAATGAATTTTTAAAAAAGAAAGGGGCAAAATGGAGAGAGAATTTCTTCCTTATAACCTGTGATATATATAGATATCTTAGATCTATTGAAACCATCTCATCCATTTGTTAAAAGACAATTATTGATGGTAAAGTAATAATTAACAATAATTAAAATGGTTGATTTTTCAAACTTGAGGAATTGAAGTCAATTTGAGCATATTTTAGAAGATAAGACATCTAACTATCACATCTCGAAGGTCGATGGTTCAATCTCCAATTCCATTATTGTTGAACTTAAGAAAAAAAAGATTGAAGAGGATTTTGGAAGCCTATGAACTAAAATGAGATTTAAACCTAGTTTATATTACCTATTTATAATGTTAGAAATTTCTACCATTATTTAAATTCTATGATCTTTTATTATTATTTTTTTTTCATAATTTAAATCTAGTTTAACTTAACTTGTTAAAGCATATTTATCTAACCAAAAATTACTTATGTTCAAACCTCCCACCCCACACATATTGT
>JAOANK020424138.1:0-13420 GCA_026257165.2 Telfairia occidentalis | reverse complement strand
ATTTATGCTCAAAGGATTATCAAAAAGGGTCATCATGCCACAATATACTCTTTAAAAGACACTCACTTAACTCTTATTCTAAGAGTTAACAGGCGCAGTCTTCACTCTTGCAAGCAGCTTAAGTCAAGTTGTAGCATGGCCAGATCACAAGGGATGCAGGGAAATATCGAGACAAATAGGTATCGAATCCATATTCTAAATCTTGGTCCAAATCTTGGATCTGGGGCATTACAAATGGTATCAGTGCAGGATCGTTCCCAATAAGATGTGGTTTGAGGACAAACCAGGCAAAAGCTAGTGGGCATGTAACATCCGAGTAAAAGAGGGGTACATGAATGAATTGATATCGCATCTGAATAAGAGGGATCCTGAGACTATGCAAGCATGGTTAAAGAAAAGATTAAAAGAATTTCTAGTTACTAGTTATGCCAACAAGGTGTACCTTCCTTTTCGATTGCTCAATCATAAGAACTTCAAAGTTAAGCGTGTTTGGATTGTAGCAATCTTATATTGGGTGACCTTCTATGTAATTTATCTAGGAAGCATTTGAGTAATGACAAAGCATGCTAGACGGACCTGTGTTGGTCTGTGGGGGCAGTCTTCACTCTTGCAAGCAGCTCAAGTCAAGTTGGTAGCGTGGCCAAGTCGTAACAGATGCAAGAGAATGCCTAGCCAAATCGGTATCAAATTCAATTCTAAATTCTAGTCTAAATCCTGGGCATGGGGCGTTACAAATACAAAAAAAGAGAGTTTGGGGTTGTTTATAACTAAATAGCTACCTCTTTAATTTTTAATTAACTACATATCATGCATGTGCAGTGCAGCTAATCCCCATATTTCTTTGGTACTGAGTGAGTGTACTTAACAGTGTGTTGAATTACTTATTTTTTGTGAAAACATAGGAAATGTTTCAGCACAAAGAAATAATGACCAAGGGAGGTGGAGAAATTTTTTACTGAAGCACTAAGACAGTGAACTGGAACTTCGTTAATTGAAGTGGACTTGAAGAATGTGAGAAAGCAGAAATAGACCAATCAGAAGCTCTTCAAGTGGAAGGAGCAAGGCAACTCAGCCCTGATTTTACATTTTCAAGGGTGGCCTAAAAGAAAAACGTTTCGTTATTGATTTGACAAAAAAGTAAGAGGGGACCATTTATGAAAGGAAGAAGAAGACAAGAGAGGATTCGAAGGACCGCGCTTTTTGGAAAAAGAGACAAAAAAGTTCTGTAGCTATCTCTTTCATTTGTCAAATTCCCGATTCTTAGCTGTTTTCTCTTTTCCTTAGCTTAGCTAACGAACTCTTTTTTTTTTTTTATGTATTTCATTACCTTTAATTACTGTGTTTCTAGTGTAAAGATGAGCTAATCCTCTCCACGGTGAGGATTAAAGGATGTTGTTGTTGGGTTTGTTAAGTTGTAGCTATTTGTTAAATACTTTTTTAGTTTTTAGTGTGTTTATTGTAATTTGAATTGAGTTTGGCCAGCTTAATCTTCTTTTTAATTGCTTTGTATTTTGGAATAAATAGAAGTGATAGATCTCTAAAATCCACACTAGCAAAGCTTGAGAAGCTAACCTCTCAAGTTCAATAAGCATGATTAGGAATAATCATTTACCTAGTGCACGATTAATTGAGGGTTATTGTGGTAGCTGGGATGGAAATCTTTAGCTACTCATGTAGTTCATTGGAAGAAATCTAGAGATCCAATTTGTGGAATAGTGGCTCAAAAGAATTGCTAAAGCATAATTTACTCCAACAAATGCACCTTTGACCTAAACATTCATATTCAATAGTCTTTTCTGCTGTTAACTTTCCTTATTGGTAGTTGATTTGTTTGATCACTATCATTTCCTTTCGTTTATGCCATTCATTTTAGCTACAACTTATTATTCACAAATTATGGTTATATCTATTCATTTTAAGGACCATTAAGTACTAATCTCTGTGGAGACAATCTTTACTACTTGCTGCAATTGACTTGTGTACATTTGTCATATAAATGTGTTTTAAGTAAGCCTTGAGTGAATTGCACACGCTTGACTACCAAAACACAATTTGAGGGCTACATCGTGATTTGGGTGATAGTGGATCGCCTAACCAAGTCAACCCATTTTATTCTAGAAAAGGCTACCTACTCAATAGAGAAGTGGGTAGAATTATATTTAAGGGAGATGGTTAGACTTCATAGAATGCTAGTGAAAATAGTGTTAGATAGACATCCTCGTTTTACTTCTACATTTTGGGAAAGGTTACAGAAAGTCCTTGGTACCCAACTAAATTTTAGTATGCCATTTCACTCTTGAACAAATGGTCAAAATGAACGTTTGAATTAGGTTTTGGAGAACATGATGAGAGTATATATGCTGGACTGGGAGTAGTTGGGAAACACATTTGTACTTGATAGAGTTTGCCAACAATAATACCTATCACATGACAAATGGAATGGCTACTTCTGAGGCTTCGTGTGGGAAGAACGGTAGGTCCACAGTTCATTAGGATGAAGTTGGAGAGAGATCAAGCCCTAAACTGGTACAAATGACTAATGATGTTATCCAAAGAATAAGAGCAAAAATGCAAACTATGTGGACGCCAAATGTAAGAAGCTGAAATTCAATGTTTGAGAGAATATATTTCTTCGTGTGGCTCCAATGAAAGGGATGTTGCGATATTGTAAGGAGGGAAAACTCAGCCCTAGATTTATTGGACCATTCAAAATCCTAGAGTGCGTCAGCCCAGTCGCTTATAGGTTGGCTTTACTGCCAGCTTTAGCTACGGTGTCTATGTTGAGGAAATATGTTAACAACCCCTTTCATGTGCTAGACGAAAACTGTTATAGTTAAATGCATATTTGTCTTATGAGGAAAGACTAGTTAGCATTTTCGCTAAAGAGGGTAAGGTGCTAGAAATCGAGTGATTAAGTTAGTAAAAGTGCTATGGGAGAAGGACGATGAGGTAAGTGTCAAATACCACCTGTTGTTTGAGTAGCAAAACTTTTGAAGACGAAAGTTCTTAACTTAGGGGAGATTGTAATGCCCGATATTTCATGTTAGTTTATCCATTATAACTTCTTGGATTGAATTTGTGATTTGTTGAAGGTTGACTTTTGAATTGTAATTCTAGTTTGAAAGACTAAATTATTAAAATAGTCATTGTCTTATGAGCAGTTATATTTTCAATTTCTGGAAATTGGGTTCTAGATAAATCTTAATTTTCTTAATTTGTTGTTTTAATAACTCATAAGGAGTTTAGATTTTTCATAGATTCTAGGTGGATTTTAAATTTTGGAAAAGAAAAGATAAAGTGAATTTCGAAACCCTAAGGCTCTTTTATTTATTGAGATTTTCCCCTACTTTGGGAATTAGGGAGAAAAACAGAAAAGAAAGAAATGAAACTCTAAAATTCCTTTTATTTTACCTCTTCCTTTCTCGTGACCTAGCAGTCGCCCATCCCTCTTTCAACTTGTGCTTCCAACCAGCCACCTACACGTTTCCCTTCTTTCCAACCACAATGGCATGAGTGGCGATGAACGGCATCGATGGAACCAACATGTGACTCACGGGCTGCAACAGTGGCCGCAAACTTCCGGCGACAATATTACAAATATATGGACTTTAATGTCGATCTGAAAAATTGGTACGTTGCAATAATGACAGACAAAAAAACTGAAATTTTTTTAACAAAAATCATACTTATAATGTCACGCAATGCCTTGACATAATTCATCATTAATGACGTACTTTGTAAATTAACAAATTAAAGATATTTTTCTAACCTCTTCACTTTTTAATCACTTTTTATTTTTAATATGTTACAGATTATGGGTCATATTTGTTTACAGGAAATCATGATGAGTTTAAGATTAAACTTTTTATTCTTATATGATCTATACATAAAATTTTTAAATAAAATTTAAATGTTATTACAAAATAAATTTTAACTTGCCAAACTTTTTTGTTTAAATGTTTAAGTTGGTGAACTTTTTTTTTTCTCTAAAGAGTAATATGATTAATTTATTGTTAATTAATTTAAGAGGAGAAAGTAATTTGAGATATAAATATATAATGGATTCTTGGTAATTAATTAGTACCGACAAGTCTAGTGATTTAGAAATTGAGGAAGAAACATAATAGTCTAAAAATATTTTTTTAAGTTTGTCACTTTTTAATATGTTATAGATTATAGAATATAGATAAATAATTACATAATCAACCATTTTTTTAATATTAGTTTCCGCATGAATAACTCAGAGACTAATTCATGGAGGTTTTTTTTTTTTTTTTTAGATTCTTGGGTTTATTTCTATATATCAAATTTTAGTGGAGGCCTTTCATTCACTATTTTCATCAAGGACATCAATAACCTCATCAGCTCTGTCTTTTTTTTTTCAATTCTCGAATAAAGAACTATTTCTTGCTCATTCTCCTCATCTTCTATGGTTCTCTTTCTTTTCTTCTTCTAATATCTTCTCAATCTCAAAGGAACAACAATGGGAACAACTGAAAATTAATATATAAACAAGAAAAAAAAATACTAGTTGACAAAGATCCAGTAAATTAGTGATTTACATATTGAAAAAATAATAATAATAAATCAGTAACTATTTTCTCACATAAATCACTTATTACTAAGCGCTAGTCAATCAGTAATTAACAATGAAGATTACTAATATATTATTTTTATACCACTGACAACAAATTAGGAAATATTTATGTTTGGAGTATTTAACAAATTAGCAAATACTTACTAGTATGCATTATTATAGCTAAAATATTGTTAGTCTTAATATTATTTGGACTAGAATTTTCCTTGTGATTGAATATCTTGCAAGAATAAAAATATTAAGAAGGATTTAGAGAAATTTAAGGTTCAAAAAATCCTATCCCTTTGACTACTAATTGGAGATTTAAGATGCCTACAAACACAAATTGAGCTAGCTTACATTATGG
Organism: Telfairia occidentalis; assembly: GCA_026257165.2. Lineage (NCBI taxonomy): Eukaryota > Viridiplantae > Streptophyta > Magnoliopsida > Cucurbitales > Cucurbitaceae > Telfairia > Telfairia occidentalis. The sequence goes on along the minus strand of JAOANK020424138.1, from coordinate 8,477 downwards.
GCAAGCAGCATCCCAATGCTAGTTTAGAGCATTTGGATCCTACGACATGAAGCATCTATGCCTAAATGGTTGCACTACCTCAAGCTATAAGGCAACGCTCAATACTACAGATGAAGAGACATGGTAAAATAGGTACAACGTTGAGCTATCACATAAATGTTTATAAAAGATATCTTTGTGCCGCAAAAAGGGAGGAACTCAAGAGGAAAGAGAGCAATTTGAAAAATTGACAAAATTATAGGATAATGAGACTATTGAAGTGCTGAGAATTTTTTTTTTTTTTTTGAGGTTCCAAATCATGAAGGTTGATTTGAAGGACCATCAATGCAACAACACTAACTTTCGACTCGTTTTCCTTAACTTATGGATGAATGTAATCATTTAATTTATGCTTTTCTATTAGTCATGTTTGAAAAATATTCGTGATAGGTAAATTATTATCAAACTTAACATTTTATGCTCGGGAGAGGTGCTTGGAGTTAGAACTAAAATACATAATTGAAGGGGTTTTAAGATCATGAGATTTAGAATTCTTTTAAAGGTTGTTAAATAACTTGTTCAATATAAACTTTGCATGTCTTTAGAACTATCCATGAATTACTTTATTCATTGGCAAAGAAAGTTAACTAGCACCCAGAAGAGCAAGTTGAGAGTTTAGAATTCTTGACATAAAATTAATATTATATCAATTTTAATTAAATTATTAGTTGATTGATAATACCTATAGGTAAAATCAATTCCCTAAGATCATCTCTCCATTGATTCTCCTTTAGCATTGCATTTATTCTAACTATTGTATTAATTAATTTTCATATCGATTCTCTAAATAAATGAGCAATTGCATTCAGAGTACTTGAGTGAGCTAAAGATTTAATCCAAGGAAAACACTTTTTTCATTTATCGGTATAGTTTGACACCATACACTCTCAGTAAGCAAATCCTACAACAAGAAGCACTACAACTTATAATAATAAATAAAATTAAAAATATATCCCGCTAAGAACTTTTAATTCAAGTGTTCACAAATAAATTCTTTTTTTTTTGGTTGTTGGTTAAACACTTGCTCTAGAAACACTCCGAAATACATTCTGAACCAAGTTTCAAATTTCAATCATTAGGATTTAAAGTCGTAAACTAACCGACACGGGCATGCGGAACTGTGAAATCATTGTTCAGGGACGCAAAAGGGCTTAAAATTTTAGCCTAGTTAGGTGGAAAGGTGAAGCCTGTTGAGCCATAGACCTCATAGTCGACAATGTATGAACTTGAAGCTAAAGTTCTTACATCGACTATTGCATTTGATGTCCTTTGCAGCGTCTCAATTAGGTCCTAATTTTCCAATGGTTAACCTCCAGTGTTTTTGAAAGAACTGCCTGAAAATGTTTTGCAAACCTTAAGTTCTGAGATTTGGGACTTGTATTACATCATACAACAAACTTTAATCTTTTGTTGGTATGAAACAAGCCAAATAAAAACTTGCTCACATTTCTCAACCAAGTATCTAATGCTTAGGCCCATCAATAATACATTTTGTTCCATGATAATGCTTAAGATGCAATAGGTCAAATGAACAATCTCAAAAGGGATGACACCTTCCGGGGAAAGATATCTCTCCTATGAATATTCTCTCGATTGTGTAAAATGCCCACAATACTTTAGTCAACATATTCACCGATTTGCCTTGTGCTTTTATGAGTCAATTTAGGCTATCCAAGAGTTCATTACCTTAAAAATGACAATGTGCAAAATACCTTAGGTTAAAGAAGAATCGCAAAAAAAAATTCTAAAAGAACATATATATAGAATGGAAAAAGAAAATAAAAACAGGAGAAATATGAAGTATAAAGTTAAAGGAACGAGATTGTAAGAACATTAATTTAAAGTTACTTTTAAGGAATCTAATCAATTCAAAAACTGTGTTTTGTTCTCTTAGTTCATGTTGGATTAGCCCAGAAACTACAACTTCTGGACAACAATGCAAAGAAAACAAAAAAACATGCGATTGTCTAGCAAGGTTAAATTTCAAGCCATAATACCAGTAGTCATTGATGTATAGAAGAACGATAGAACGTTTAGAACTGAGGCTACTTAAAGCCAAACAAAATAAAAGTAGGAATATTCAGACCCAAAAAATATGGGGTAAACTGTTATATGGTTGATATGTTAGCTCTCTTCTTACCTCTACAACTTTAAGACTCTAAAATTCTAACAAAATAGACAGAATTTACAATAATGAGCTTGTGGAATATATTTCCAAGTCATTGTGAATCATATGAACTCAGACACGTAACCTTTTTACATCATTTTCGGGGACGCTGGCATCACTCCCATTACCCTTCACAGATACAGTTGCTTGCCCCGGCACCTGAACAAACAATACCATACATTCTGCATTAACCTGTGTTTCTCGTCATATATTTCAACTTCAGAACTTCCAAGCTTAATTTAATATCACCTATCATCCATCTCATGCTCATAGGCTACTAATATCAATAGTATTATTCAATAAGTCAGCTATTTATATTAATCCGACCCCAGTGGTAAAAGATGGTTGGAGATAACCTGTAAGGTTCTAGGTTCAAATCCCCAAATTGAAAAGTTAATACCTTAAAACATGTCTCTTGAAGTGGACAAAGCCTCTCTAAAGAATGGGAGGTGGGTCATGAGTATATATACTTATTGAAAAACTTAATCATATCATCACAAGTTGATGATACCGAGTCTTAAGCCTTACAGAGCACTACGGCCACTTGCAACTAAAGCCAAACCATACTCTGAGAAGGCTGACCGACCAAGTTTTAAGGTCGTCATGATGGGAAAAAAAGGGGAAAAAGATGAAAGTTCAAAGTAAATGATCTACAACATTGACTGATCTCACTAACTTGAGCAGAACATTAAACGAGTTTCGACTTTTAGTAATAGAATAAGTACAAATGTGCCAAGTGTCACGGTCACAACTTTTCGAACCGTGCGGCGTCATAATCTTAGCCTTAAGGCCAACTCTAGCCCCAACATTCTTTTTCTTGAGTCATTTAACTTCGTCAGACCATAGGCGAGGTTCTTTCTTCCTCGACCGAGCTTCTTTAACTTTACATTACGATGTCATCTTGAACATTCACCCGACTACCCACACACAAGAGCTCCTTCGGCTCATCATTGGCGTATACCCCACAACTCCTTCGGCTCGAGCCACTTAGACACTTTTGTTGCCTCTCCTTCCACTTGAGCCTTAATGATGTCATTTGAACATCCACCCGACTACCCACACACAAGAGCTCCTTCGGCTCATCGTTGGCATACACACACAAGTGAAGGTTTGCAATTACGCATGCAACTTAGCTTACTATCGGCAATGCACGTCGCACCTTCGTGCATTTCTTCACTATCGCAACTTCAACCGACTTGCCTCTTCTCTAGGCCAAGCCCTACAGCTTAGACCTTACCTCTACACTAGGCCAAGGCCTTTTTGATGCACCATTGCTTAATTTCTCATCATCTTGGTTCCCGTTCTTTCAATCGTCTTGCTTCACCACCAAGCAAGGACCTTAAGGAATCCCAATCTACTAACATGGACGGAACGGGCTTATAAATCTCATTGAATGCCCCACAATATCTTAGGATGCCATCCCGACTCTTGGGAGGTCATCCAGCTTCTTTGCTAGTTTGGGCATGTTTATCGAGAACCAACCGATGGGTTTCTCATCACACTGGATCTTTCGAACATCCATCCATTTAGATATTTAACGAGGCAGGTCGACACTTGCGACCAGGCCATCTCGTTTGCACCTACCGTGCACAGCCCGGCCATATAACGAAACCTCTAGCCCATGGGAGAAGGCACAATGCCGGTATACCCGTGCCACCCGACACTGTCCCCGAGATTCCCATCCTTGAACGAAATGCCCAAAATACTCATGTTGCAACGCTCGCCCACGCCATGACACACGCATGTGTCACGGGGTAGCTCGCTTAGGCCTTGACAAGCCCAGGAGTGTTGGAGAGCTGACACCATGCCTCCCCTATAGTACATTTTAAGGTATTTTAAAACTAACACCTATAGACGTCATTTTGACAAGAGATCACTTGCTAACCTAGAGCGCACATTTGAACTTCGTTTCCTCTGAAACTTGGCATGTTTGCATATCTCTCTAATATGCATCTAACTCCAGAATCGCTCGTCGAAACTCTCAACGTAACCTCGACTTTTGGGGCTGTGTCCCGGGCCCAGTGGCCTCGCTCGAGCCACTTAGACACTTTTGTTGCCTCTCTTTCCACTTGAGCTTTAACTTATCTTTCTTGCACAGTTCACCTTTGGTGTGTTGGATGATGCATCATCCTCCTTGGTCGCATCACGGTACTTTCTTCTGGCCCCTTCTTGGCCTGACGGACGACACATGTCCAGGTGCTTGCTTGACCACATCGAGCTACTTGCTTGCTTTACCATGTCGAGCTACTTTTATACTTATGTCCAACTGCTTGCTTGCTTTCTCATGTCAAATTACTTGCTTACTATGTCAAGTTACTTGCTTGACAATGACATATCGTGTCGACCTACTTAATGCTTGTTCTCTTCGTGGGAGTCTCAACTCACTCTCTTCATAGTAGGGTTGAGACACTAAGGCACTTGTAAACATCTTGTCTCGCTTATTACAGTATGGTTGCATAAATGAAAATACAAGAACAAAAGAATGTATCTTATCTAACAAATTTCAAAAGCAATGACAAATTGACAATAGACTTAAAAATTGTATCCATCGTGGGAAATTTTGGCCTTTGAGAATTTAAACTTGAATGATTCTTCGGTAGTCTTAAAGACTTAAGACTAACCATGCAATATTCTACTGGGTGAATATTTGATAAATCAAGCAATATTATGTCACAGAAATGAAACGACCAAGTAAAACAAAGCTTACAGGTTCATCTGGAACAATTGCATATCTCTTTGTTGGGGATACCCAAGTTTTTCCTGCACAAGAAATAACATAAGATAGCATCAAATTAAAAATTGAACAATAAACCTGTTGTCCGATGCAGCCATGAAACAGAGGCAATAGTAAGTATAATAAAGAAGCACCTGAAGATGAATCTAAATTTGAGGATTCGATCTGTTGACCACTACAACCATCAACACTTAAAGCTTCAAGGATCGTCGGTGTGTTTCTTCAATTAAAAAATAAACATCATCAGTCCTATTGAAAACCTTTGAAGTAGATTTGTTTTAATTTCACTTAAAAAAAATGTCAACATCTCGTTGAAAGAATAATGTACAATACAAAGATAGACATCCTCCTAAAGTCAAAGGAGAGATTAAATAAAGAAATCGTCAACCCTAACGGTTTCAATATGATCTTTACTAATTCCAAGAAAATACACTAGCTTCTTCCAATCCAAAACTCTCAATACCTCATTGAGCTAAAGAATTTTTCTACCAACAAAGATTGCCCACTGAAAGCCACCATATCATGCAATTTACACCCACTGATCTTAAAAAGCGAAAATGGAACTTCAGAACTAGCAAAACAAAAAGCAATGTTGATTCCTTGTGATTGTTGAAAAAGATAAACCTCTTGGTAGATGCTAATGTGAGACCAAGTGAGAAGAATAACTCACTTTATTCTATACACTAGAGAAAGATATATATAGACATACATGGACGCCCTAAACTAATAATAGTAAATTACAATAAAGAACAAAAGACTAATAAACTCCTAATTTACATAAATATACTACAACACCCTCCCCTCAAGTAAAAGCATATATGTTAATCATGCCCAACTTGTTACAAAGGTAATCTACTCGAACTCCATTTAAAAATTTCGAGAAGATATCTCCTAATTGATCTCCAGCCTTCACATATCTAGTAAATACCAAACCTTGTTATATTTTCTCACAAACAAAATGACAATCAATTTCAATATGTTTTAGTCCGCTCATGAAATACTGAGTTGGATGCTATATGAAGGGCAGCTGGGTTGTCGCAACACAACTTGATCGGAACTGTAACATTGAAGCCTAACTCAATCAAAAGTTGATGCACCCACATCATTTCACATACAAATTGTGCCATAACTCTGTATTTTGATTCAACACTTGATCGCGAGACTATATTTTGCTTCTTACTCTTCCATGAAACTAAATTTCCACCAACAAAAATGCAATATCCAGAAGTCGATCTTCTATCTTCTTTTGATCCAGCCTAATCAGAATCTAAAAAACACTCAATATTCATATGGCCATGATCTTTATATAAGATCTCTCGTCCAGGTGCAGCTTTCAAATAACATAGAATTTATTGTACTACAGCTCAATGATCCACTGTAGGCGAAGACATGTACTGACTCATGATACTTACTAAATAAGCTATGTCTGGTCGTGTCATTGTGAGGTAATTCAATTTCCAAACTAATCTTTTATATCTCTCAGAGTCTTAAAAGATTCTCCATCTTTTGTAAGATGCAAATTCGGTATCATTGGAGTACTACATTGCTTGGCTCCCAATTTTCCCAGCTCAAATAGTAAATCAAGCACATATTTCCTTTGAGACATAAAGATACTCTTCTTCCTTCTTATTACTTCAATACCCAAGAAATACTTTAATGTTCCAAGTCTTTAGTATGAAACTGACTATGAAGAAAAGTTTTGAGAGATACAATATCGAATGCATCATTTCCAGTGATGACAATGTCATCAACATATACAACAAGTAGAATAATCTCACTCTCAGATCGTCGATGGAAGACAAAGTGATCAGACTTGCTCTTCTTCATTCAAAACTATTCAAGTGCTTGACTGAATTTTTCAAACCATGTTCCTGGACTTTGTTTCAATCTATACAAAGATTTGCGAAGACGACATACTTTATCATTCTCCCCTGAGCAACAAACCCTGGAGGTTGCTCGATATAAACTTCTTCTTGAAGATCACCATGAAGAAAGACATTTTTAATGTCAAGTTGATGCAAAGACCAACTCTGAGAAGTAGCGATAGAGATGAATAGTCTAACAGAAGTTAATTTGGCAATGAGAGAAAAAGTATCAAAATAATCAATCTCATAGGTCTGAGCATAACCTTTAGCAACAAGGCGCGCTTTTAATCAAGCCATTGACCCATCAGAATTGACCTTCATCGCAAATACTCATTTACATCTGATGGTTTTCTTTCCTGCAGAACAAGTTACTAAATCCCAAGTACCATTATCATTTAAAGCATTCATCTCTTCTATCATTCCGTCGCGCCAACCAGAATGAGACAAGGCTTCACAAACCATTTTAGGGATGGAGATAGAATCAAGAGATGCAACAAAAGAACATGTAGAAGATGATAAATGGTCATAAGAGACACAAGAAGAAATAGGAAAAGTACAAGTGCGTTTACCTTTACGAGGAGCAATAGGAAGGTCATCACTTGGTCTTGGATCTGATGTCGAAGAATCTTCTAAGACAGGACAGTTATCTAGAGGTTGTTGTCGTCGAGAGTAGACTTGAGTAATAAGGGGACGAGGAAGGACAAATACAAAAGGGGGTAGATCAGGCGAGGATGGAGGAGAAACAACGATATAGATAAAGAGATTGTCATCCTCCTTCTGACTCATAGTAGGCAATAATGGAGTGAAGATTTGTCTTCAAAGAAAGTAACATTAGGAGAAACGAGATACTCGTTCAAGCTAGGACAATGACATCTGTATCCTTTTTTAACACAAGAATAACCTAAGAAAATGCACTTCAAAGATTTGGGGTCTAATTTTGTCTGATTAGAACGAACATCTCGAACAAAACAAGTACGACCAAATATTTTTGGCTCAATAGGAAATAAAGGTTTTGTTGGAAATTGAACATGATGAGGGCATTTGATTAATCAAGAAACAAGCGGTGGAAATGGCATCAACCCAAAAATGCTTTGAAACATGCATCTGAAAGGATAGAGCTCTAGCAGTTTCAAGAAGATGCCTATTTTTCCTTTGAGCAACTCCATTGTGGGATGAAGTATATGCACAAGATGATTGGTGAATGATGCCATGCTTCCACAAATACGACCCAAGGGCATCAGAAAAATACTCACGAGTATTATCGCTTCTCAAAATTCTAAGAGAAATATCAAATTGAGTTCGAATTTTAGCGTGAAAATTCCATGCTTACACAAACTGGCCCTCATTTTTCAGCACTCCCTAAAATATGGAAGGGTGAGTGAATGAGTGGCAGAAGACATATTCATAATATAAACGGAATGATAATGTGAGACCAAGTGGGTAGAATAACTCACTACATTATATACACTAGAGAGAGATATATATAGGCATACATGGAAGCCCTAAACTAATAATAGTTAATTACAATAAATGACAAAAGACTAATAAACTCTTATTTATCTAAATATACTATAGCACTCTCCCTCAAGTTGGAGCATGTTAACTTTGAGAGAGCAAAAAATATTTTATTTCTCTCTTAATGAATTATTGGTAAATACAATAGGTCACTTAT
>JAOANK020423754.1:0-13425 GCA_026257165.2 Telfairia occidentalis | reverse complement strand
GTGGAGAAATTTGATGGAGGGATCAACTTTGGCTTGTGGCAAGTGCAAGTCAAGGATGTGTTGATACAAGCTGGGTTGCACAAGGCTTTGAAGGGAAGACCAAGTAGTGGTGCTTCTAAAAAGTTCAGCGGTGATGGTGGTCTAGTGGAGTTCAGCGGTGGTTCTAGTAGAGGTTCTAAGAAGTCCAGCATGAGTGATGAAGATTGGGTGGTAATGGATTTGAGGGCTGCAAGTGCAATACGACTAAGTTTGGCCAAAAATGTTATTGCAAATGTGCATGGAATTTCAATAGCCAAGGAGCTTTTGGAGAAGCTTGAAGCGTTATATCAGGTGAAGGGCATCTCAAATCGATTGTACCTGAAGGAGCAGTTTCACACGCTGCTAATGGAGGAAGGAACGAAAATCTCAGATCATCTGAGTGTTCTCAATGACATCATTTCTAGTTGGAGGCAATCAAAGTGAAGATAGATGAATTGGATAAGAGACTCAGACTCATCTTATCACTTCCATCTTCCTATGAATACATGAAGTCAATCTTATTGTACGGGAAAGAGTCTGTAGAGAAGAAAGGTTGCTGGGAATGCGGGCAATCTGGGCATATGAAAAAAGATTGTCCTAATAGAGCAGGTTCATTAAAGGGCTCTGGGTCGGATGCTGACGGCGTCTCTCTCGTCAGAGAAGATGGTAACTTCCTCTGAAGAAAGACTGAAATCATCCTATGGTATGTCCACTTTACCATGATAGAGGATATGATGTTACCGGTTCCACAAGATTGCACACGGCATTGGTTTGGCGGTTATGCAAGGTGTGTGTGGTGGAACTTATGTCGATGGTTGAAGAACTTCCAGATGAGCCAAGTAGGTGGAAGTTCCACCATAAATTTCAGCAGGGATTTGACATGTGACGAAGAAGGAAAATCTTGGAAAGGTGTTCCAAGCGGGTCTATTTTTTATGGTGGAGTAGGTTATAATTCTCTAAGTTGAGAATTATGATTGTCGGTGAAGACAATGACGGCGACAGAAGTTGTGAGTTCTTCAAATATCTTGCCAAGGTGGAGTTTGTTGGATTTTTTTGGCAAAATATTAGAAGAGTGAAAATCTCACATCTTAAAGAATGAATGAGGTGATGAGTTCGAAGCACTATATAAGGGGCTCATGGGCTTTAGTTTTATTCATCCCAGTTAAATTCGTTTTTTGTATTCTCTTATTTGAGAGTTGGGAGAAGAGTGTTAGTAGAAAGTTTTGAGAGAGTGTTTTGTAATTGGGGTCGGGGGGAGAAATTTTATGTGATTGTAACAATTTTTTGCATAGTAGAGTTTTTTTCTGGTGGGTTGTGGTTTTTCTTCGATTTTGGAGTTTTCTACGTAAATTCTTGTGTTAAGTGTTTCTTTTAAATTTCTCGGTTATTTTTCTACATATTCCTATGGTAGAAGTGGGAGGTTTTTCCCAACATCTATTGTACAAAAAGAGGTAGCCTAGTTGACGTCCAATGGGTGCCACTACAGACTCTCCAACTTTTGTTGCAAGTGTTGTTACAAATGGGATTAAAATTTGTATTTTTTTTTTATTACTGGCTTCTTTTTTCTCCCTTCAAACTCTTGGTTGTCCCCGTAGATTATTCAGAGATGGTGCAATGATCTAAATAGTTGAGGAATGAAAAAATTATTATCCCAACAATGTAATGGATTTGCCTATACCAAATTAATATGCATAACCTGCCTGATGGATCGTTAAAGTTTAATGCCTTGAGAATGCTAAAAAAACTAACCATAAAACTATTCAACAAAATAAGAGTCAACTTGAGCATAGCTCAATTAGTTAAAGCATATTTTCTCAATTAAAAGGGCGTGGGTTCGAATCCCCACTTGTTGTTGAACTTAAAAAAAAATTGAGCTAACTCAACTAGTTATGATATATATTCTCAATAAAAAAAAGTTTGAGATTCAAATCTTCATCCTCACATATTGTTGAACTAAAAAAAATACTAAAAATTTAAGTCATAAAAAAAATTAAGTAAATGTAGTCACAAAATAAAAGTAAGACTATGATTTTTTTTTTTTATTTTTGTTGAGATTTAGCATGTATTTGAAAAAGTGAAAAATAGCCAAATCGAGCATAGCTAAACCGGTTAAAAATATCTCCTTGACGAAGAGGTCATAAGTTCGAATCTTCCCACTCCATATGTTGTTGAACTAAAAAATAATAATAAAGTGAAAAATACACTTTGAAATTTGACCAAGTCAACAGGTAAAAAAATTTATGGTAAGTTCCGTAACATTTTAGTTTTCTATTTTGTTCATAAAAATCATGTTATTTAGTATATTTACTAACATTTTCTCTATGTTTTAATCTAATTTTTTGAAACGTTTTTAAATTTGCTAACAAAGAAGAAATAATCTAAACTAGTTTAGTTTTTATAATTGAAATACATACATGTAAGTAGTAGAAAATAAATATATATTTTCAAATATAACAAAACTTAAAAGATTTATAATTTTACAAGTACAATCCAAATAAAGTTAAATGAACAAGTTCATAACTAAAGCACTATTTTTTTTTTTTTGAGTTCAACATTTGTAGGAATGAGGGATCAAACCATCGACAACTAAAGCACTATTTGATAACTATTTTAATTTTTAGTTTATAATTTTTTTAATTAATTTAATTAAAAATAAACTATATAAATCTGATATTTATTTTTTCCTTTGTATTACCTTTGGTTAAAAAGTTGAAGAAATAGATAAATATGCTAGAGGGGGAAAAAATATGATGTGATTTAGGGAAAGAAAAGTATAATTTTTAGAGAGAGATTTTTAGAGAGAAAGAGGAAAAAGTTAGAAAACAAGAAATTTGATAGGGACAGTATAATACAGAAATGTTATAGAAAAAAATAGATTAGACAGAGAAATATTATATTAGAAAGTGCAAAACCTTTGAGGAGAGAGAGACGCGTGCTAACAGCCGAAAATGACCAAGTTAGCAGTTAGCACAACAGCCGGCAGGCAAACCCAAATATTTGAGGGGTGGCGTCGCTTCTCCACCGGAACTCCGACGTGAATCTAGAACCTCAGTCTCTCTTTCGCCCGCGGAACTTCGGTGGAGCTTTGTGATTTTATCATTAATTTCATATATTTAAATAAACAATTATTTATTTTAGTAACTTAAATTTTATTTATATATAGTTTACTTCGTGCATTTGAATAAATAGCTATTTGTCTCCGACTCTCCATCATTAAAAATTATTTAATTTTTATTATAGTAACTTACTTTTTGGGCATACTTTTCCTAGTATAAGTAAATCTTTGTTACCAACGTGAATATAACTCAACTAGTTAATAGTAATCTTAAGACATAGCTCCCTGACCAAAATGTCGTAGATTTGAACTTCTACCTCCACATGTTGCTGAACTAAAAAAAAACTTCATTTACATTTAATATTATATTTTTTAATTTATTGAATCCAAAACCAATCAAGCAATTAAAATGTTGACTCTAATTTTGTGACAATTTAAAAATGGACATTCTTTAACACTTTCAGTTTTTGCAATTGTGGACTTATATGGTTTGTTACAGTTGTGTTCGCATAAGCATTAAGCTCAACCTTTTTTACTTTTTCAAGCTTTATAGAAAGATTTTCTTTAAGACTGCTAGCATTTGTAAATGCAGTGAATTTCTCACTTAATAGTGTTAAATTAAGATTTCTACAACACCACGATGGAATTAGATTTGTTCGCACCAATTAGAGAAATTGAGGCCATTAAACTTAATAACAAACGTGGCATTCGAATAAAGAGAAACTGATGCAAATATTGCAAATATAGAAAATATGCTTACACATTAATGCTTTGAAAAATAAGCTTAAATATATAATACAGATTTAAAAAATATTAAACAAATATTAAACGTACATTAGAATTCTCCTTTGGGAGTTAGATACTACAACATACAACATTCGTACATCACTAATGCTTGATTAATTTAATTTCACATAATTAGTAATTAAAAATACACAAATTGGATACATTAGCTATTCTTAGATATTCTAAATATACCTAACCTACGAGCACTTCAATTAACCACAATAGAGTTCCAAATTATAAAACAACTAATAAAGCTTTGGATAATTCATATGTTTTATAATAATGAATATCAATATACTCATGATAAAATCTTTAATATTTTAAAATATTATCTCATTCATAAGCATCATATAAACAAGATGTAAGGGCATTTTCATAATTTATTTTAATTAAGTAAAAAAAGAAAAAAGAAAAGAAAAGCAGCTGGATTGTTTTTAAAAGAGAAATTAAAGGTGCATGTGTGAAGTGTTGTGATTGTGTGTGCATAGTGGGTTGACAAGTGTTGATTAAAATTTTTTTAAAAAAAAAAACAAAGAGGGATTTATTTTTGGAACCAGGAGAGAGAAAGTGAAAGAAGGAGAAAAAAAGACGCAGAGGAGAAAAGAAAAAAATAGAGGGAAAGAAAGAAAGAAAGAAAGAAGAAGAAGAAGAAGAAGAAGAAGACGAAGAGGGAGAGAGAAGGGAAATCGTGAGCAAAGCAAAAAAAATGAAGCTTGTAGATCATATATTGAGATTTTAATGAAATATTGTTGAGATTGAACAAGAAAAACTATGAATAGAAAAAGATTTTGTTATGTTTTCTTTAAATTTAAGAAATCTTTTATGTATCTGATTTCAAATCAAAGTGGAGAAGAAGAATAGAGTTGTGGCTTCAATTTTGTTAGCTAGACAAAATAATTTAAGATGTATGTTGGAGTTTGGTCGTTGATTGGAAGTAAAACAAAAAGAAAAAGAGGGGAAAGTATTATAAGAGAGTCGTGGTTCAATGGAAGGAGAAAAAGAAAATGATGGTGGTGTGTGGTGAGAGAAGGAAGAAAGACGAAGAAAAAAAGAGAATTGTTTGTTGTTGGTTAAGTTTATACCGTGGGGGAAAAAGAGAAGGAGGAAGATGATGCTATTTGTTGAGAGACAAGGGAATTAAAGTGAATAAAAAAAAGAAAATAAATTAATTTCGTTCTTCAAATATCACATCACGTGGGAAATTAGAGAAAGAGAAAAGGAGGAAATGAAAATGGTATGTGGCCCCACATGAATAAGAGAGAGAAAGGAAATTCTTATGGAAAAAGAAAAATAAAGAAAAGTTTTGAAAATTTTGATGTATAATATTAAATGAAGAGAGAGAATCTAATTTTAGTTGGAGAATTTATTTTTCTTTTAAGTATATTATTGATGGAAATAAGTATTTACCAAATTGATATTGAATTAATATTTCAAGCCAAGTGAAGAACGAGGTGGCTTACGATCTAAATTTCTCATGCCAATGGTCTATGAGTGGTTATTTTCTAAAATGTTTTATGTGATTTATCAAAGAAAATGTGGAATGTGAAAACTTGAATTTGTTAAATTGATTTTGGATTTTAGCATCGTGATTTATGAAGTACTTCATGTTTATGAGTGATTTCTAGTGAAAATTATATGTTCAATTATTAATAATATTACTAGAATTTGTAAAGCATGGTTTGAGAATGTTTATGATTAAAGTGTGGCTTGAAGAGTTATTTAGAAATGTTTTCAAACCAATAAATTATGTACCCATGATGATTACTCAATACACTTATGAGAATGTGTTTCCATAGTGTATATGTATGATACATGAGGTCTGCGAGACCCACCTTTTCACACATATGGGCTTTGGCCGTGTGTTTAGGTGTTTTGCTGTGCTCTGCGCGCGTATGACATGTTGCTCTACTTTACATCTGAGATTACTCGATGCCTAGTATGACAGGATTTATGATCCGCGATACAAGTTTAGTGATGAAATTTTCTAACTCCATGATCTATGATTTAAAGATATTCAGTTTTATGTTATATTTATTACTGGTGACTCAGTGTTATAGATTTCTATAAATGATTGTTCTGTACTTATTTTCTTAAAGTTATTTTCTTATAAATCCTTCCACTTAGGAGCCTCCCACCATTTTTCTCCTAAATTTTTCTACTAGGTAGCACTTAAGTTCCCTATGAGACAATTGGGACCGACAACTGCCACCGGTGTTCTTAGATTTCATTGTTATGTATTCAAGATACGTTGTTGGCATTGCTTGATCCATGTTGCACTTTTTAAGATTTTTCTTTAATTATAAAGCACGACTTTGATTAGTTTAGGTATATATGTTTAGAAAAATATATATGATTCTCAGAATTTATGATCAGATCATGTGACAATAGATTCTAAAGTTTACTCATGATCCATTTCTAGCACAACACGTCCTAGGTTCAAAAGAGTGATCTAGGGCTGGTCATGTAGTTTTGTATCAGAGCACATGATTCTGCATCATTTTAGTATTATCATGTTTGTAGTAATTGTATATTGATGTAATGATTGTGTGACATGCATTAAACCATTGGAAGTCATGGGTCATGGTGGAAGAGTCGTAGCTTCCAAGGTCTCGGAACTCAACAAGAACCTGATGAAAATAATGTGATGAAAGAAAAGATGGTTGGTGAGTCTAGTCACCAATAAGGGTAGTTATTGCCTAATTACTTCCCAATAGTTATTCTGGTTGGAAAATGTTGTTAGTAAATAGTGTATTTCATAGATGCCTAATTAAAATTAATGGAGAGGAATTAAAAGTTGTTTTAATACCTATAGACATCCACAATTTTGATGTTATCTTGGTTATGGATTTCTTGTCTACATATTATGTAATAGTTGATTGCTTTCAAAAGGAAGTGGAGTTCAAACTACCAGGAGATTCGTTTGTGATTTTTAAAGGAAAAAAGGAAAATTTTTCCATCATATGTAATTTCTGCATTGAAAGCTTCTAAATTACTTGAAAAAGGGTGTTCGACGTATTTGGCTCATGTAGTTGACACCAGATCAATAAACTGAAGGTTAAAGATATACATGTGGTAAGAGAATTTTCAGATGTCTTTCCAAGGATTTGCTTGGTTTACCACCAAACGGGGAAGTAAAGTTTGTGATTGACTTAATCCCTAGTATAACCCCTATTTCTTAAGCGCCTTATTGAATGGCCCTAAAAGAGTTGCAGTTGCAGGAGCTAGTTGATAAGGATTTTATTAGACCTAGTGTATCTCTCTGGGGTGCACACATGTTATTTGTGAGGAAAAAGAATGGTACCATGAAAATGTGTATTGATTATAGGCAGTTGAACAAGATGACGATACGTAATAAGTATTATTTTCCTCTCGTAGACGACTTGTTTAAGTAGCTCAAGGATGCTTCTGTATTTTCAAAAATTGATTTACGATCAGGGATCATCAACTTAAAAATCAAGGGGACAAATGTGCCAAAAACTGCAGTCAGAACTAGATATGGGCATTATGAGTTTTTGGTCATGCCATTCTGGTTGACTAACGTGCTCACAACCTTTATGGATCTTATGAATAGGGTGTTTCATCCTTTTTTGGATAAATTTGTAATTGTGTTTATTGATGACATTTTGATATACTCTAAGAGTAAAGATGAGCTTGTGGAGCATCTCAGAAAAACATTACAAACGTTGCGGGATAAGAAATTGTATGCCAAATTCAGGAAGTGTGCATTTTTTGCTGGCGCAAGTTATGCTTTTTGGGTCATGTTATTTCTGCAGATGAAATATTAGTAGATTCTCAAAAGATTGAAGTAATGGTTAAATGTGAGCGACCCAAGTCAGTTACTTAGATTGCAGAGAAAGGTTTAAATCTGGAAGAAGGATCCCACAAACTCAGTCTAGTTTACAAAATTACATTCCGACTGATGATGTCCAGTGTCGAATCCAAAGCATTGATGTCTTCTCCAAAAGAGAAAATAATGATGATAGAAGCAAACATCCATTCAGCAACTAGAGTTCCCAAAATGATATCTTGGGATGAGGTTACAAAGAATCCAGAATAAACAATTGAGAAAGCTTTCACTCCGCCACCAAAGAAGGAGAGTCAACTTTCACAGATCGTGGAATATCTCGACGGAAAGGTAACAATTAAATTTGAAAATGAAGCATCTAGTTCCATTAAGATTAAAGACAATATCAGCATGAATAATGCCTTGAATGAATTCATGAATTCTAGACATAGCACTTCTAGTTTGAGGGAGTCATCAGCTAGTCCTAAGATAAGTAGATTATAGTATTTGAGAGTAAAAACAGTAGGTCTATCACAGGGAATACCTGAAGTCTTTTATGAAGATGAAGCCAGAAAATCCCCAACACAAACTGAAATGGAAACATGATCGGTTTCTAGGGATAGGCTTAACGTGATTACAAAATTTCAAATAAATCACCAACTTTTGCATAAGACTTTAACTCTCCAAAAAATAGATCCATAAGAAAAGAGTTTAATGCAAGATATTCTACAGAAGAAAAAGATCAGATTAAAAAGGCTTACTTTACCCACATTAGGGAAATAAAAGAAGAAATCTCTTTCTTCCTTTGGTTAAAAAACTTTGAGAAACTTCAGACTTTAGAAGAAATCCCTAGTTGGAAAACCAAAGAAAGAGGTATAATCCAATCTTCTCATCCTCCTCTAGAGGAAGTAGAGTTCGAAGACTACTATGGCGATAAAGTCACAGCAAAACCTTTTCAACAAATCAGTGAGAAGGATGAAATAAAACAGATAAATCAGTGAGAAGGATGAAATAAAACCTTTTCAACAAATAAAGAAATTAAAAGTATACAACTACAGAATAACTTTTCAAACAAAATGTTATCCTGTATAGCTAAGAGAATTGATAAGATTGATAAAAAAATCATAGTCTCAAAAGATAATGAAACCAAGATCACTAAAGGAAAAAATCGCTCAGACATTCCTTTAATCAAACCAATTCTAGACATACCCACTTTGGAATCCAAAGAGGAAGAAACAATAAGAAAATTGATTGAGAAGCTTTCAAAAATTAAAACAGGTGAAGCTTCAAGTAGTAAAAGTCAAACAAACATTAATGTTCTTGAAGATGAATTAAACTCATTAATTAGAAAGGGAAAAACCCTAAAAATTGAAGAATCAAATTCTGACAATGAACAAAAAATATGGAGAACGAGATTCCCGGGCAAAAGGTATAACTATTACGACAAACCATCGTTCCCCGATGTAGGATATGAAGAAAGAAATGAATACTCAAAACTTCCTATGACGAAACATCCATATACGAATGGAACGTTGACGGAAAATCAGAACACCTAGATCTGACCATGCTCAACGAAATGGTTATGGCCTAACAAGCCTATAAGCAAAGAGGTAAAAATGAAAAAGAAATCTACAAATATTTGGTTTCAGGTTTTACGGGAAATCTAAGAAATTGGTGGGAAAACTGTGTTTCAAAAACTCATAAAGCTGAAGCTTTTGACAGCCCTGCAATGACAAAAGTTAAGAAGACAATAGAACAAACAGTCAAAATAGAAGACCAAGACCAAGAAATAGATACATAAATAGAGACAGAAGAAGAAGTCTCTAATGCGGTTAACAAACTGTTGTATCTAATGGCCTATGCTTGGGTAGGGCAACCTACTGATTATAGACAAAGAAAGGAACAGATCTTAAAATCTTTAAAATGCCCAAACATGAAAGATTTCAAGTGGTATAAAGACATGTTCTTAACCAAAGTAATGTCCTTACCAGACTGCAGTGAAAAATACTGGAAAGAGAGATTCATAGATGGATTGCCCAGTTATATTAGAATACAAGTTTATGAACAATTAAAAGAAGACTATGAAGGACAAACTGAATGGGTTGGTATACACTATGGCAGAATTAGTAGCACCATAGTAAATTGTGGCTTAAAATTATACACTAAAGCAAAGATTCAGAAAAAACTTCAAAAAACTTCACATGATCACATAAAAAATTTTAAGGCATTCTGTGAAGAATATTGCTACACAGCCGTAAAGTCTCCATCTCAAAGAAAAATACCTCATAAAACAAAAAGATATGTTTCCAATAGAAACTATGAACAAATGCCTTACAGAAAAAATTATCAAAGGTCGTATAAAAAACCTCAGAAATTTACTAATAATAGGAAACCATAGTATTACCATCACAGTGAATCCTCCAAACGATCAAACAAGACGTTAGATAAGGAAAATGTTACTTGTTATAAATGCAAAAAAAGAGGACATTACGTAAACAAATGTCCCCTTAGAGGTAAGATAAATAATTTAGAGATAGAAGAATCTCTAAAACAAGATCTTCTACACTTAGTAGAATCGCAAACAGAAAGTGGTTACTCAGATTATGATTCTGCACACAGCGAAATTGAAGAAAATCAGATTTTAGAAGTAAACGAGTACTCTGACACAGATACAGACTACCCTAAAGGTTGTACTGAAAAAGAAGGGCGAAAAGCCTGTATAGGTTGTATAAATGCCATAACAGACACACCAAAGGTCCTGCTTGAAGTCTTAGAAAAAATGAATGACGAACAATCTAGGAAAATAGTCTCGAGTGCTCTAAGGCAGTTTATACCAGAAGAATCTCAAAAAGTCCAACCAAGTAGAACAAGCCATCCAGGCCCAAATCTGAATGAAATCTTGAGTCAAGCCCATAAACCTAGAAAAGCAACGGTCAGTGACCTGCAAAAAGAAATAACACTCATTAAAAATGATTTATCTGAATTGAAACAAATGCATTCTCTTAAAATTGAAAAGATAAAAAATGAATTAAATAGTTGAAAAAATTCAAAGAACCCATTAGTGAAGAAGAAAATTCAGAAGAGGATTATTTCCAAAATAATGAAGAAATTCTTGAACCACACCCAGAGCAAATAACTCATGTCACCACAGTAATATGTCAAAAATGGTATACCAAAGTCCTAATTAAAGTAAAAGATTTCAAACTGGAGATAAAAGCTCTAATAGATTCAAGAACATACCAAAATTGCATACGGCAAGGCCTAGTTCCAACAAAATATTTTGAGAAAACCATGCACGAATTAACTGGAGCCAATGGTCAAGACTTAGACTTTAATTATAAGCTCCCCGAAGTACACATCTATAAGGGACCAATCTGTTTTATTAATTCTTTTATTCTAGTAAAAGACCTAGAACAAGAATTAATCATAGGAACTTCATTCCTTACCCAGTTATATACTTTACAAGTCTCTGAAAAAGGAGGAACTTGTAATATAGAAGGAACTGAGATATTGTTTGAATTTATTAAACCAATCAAATCTCAAGAGTTACTTTTAATAAATTCATACGGTAAAAAGAAAAAACAATTACAGTTTCTTAAAGAAGAAATTGATTACAACAGAATTGAAGAGAATTTAGATCATTGTTCTGTAAAAGAAAAAATTGATTTCTTATTACAAAAAATAAAAAATGAAATATGCACAGATTTACCTAACGCATTTTGGAAAAAGAGACAACATATAGTTGATCTTCCATATATCAAAGATTTTACAAATCAAGGCATTCTTACGAAGGCAAGGCCAATTTAGATGAATGTAGAAATTATGCAACACTGCAAAAATGAGATCGAAGAATTGATCAAGAAGAAATTGATAAGACCATCTAGAAGCCCTTGGTCTTGTGCAACATTCTACGTAAACAACGCTGCAGAAAAAGAAAGAGATGTACCAAGGTTAGTAATAAATTACAAACCTTTAAACAAAGTTTTACAATGGATTAGATATCCTATACCCCACAAACCCGATTTAATAAAACGAATTTCAACTGCTAAGGTATTTTCAAAATTTGATTTAAAATTAGGTTTTGGCAAATACAAATATCTGAAAAAGATAAATACAAAACTGCATTCAATGTTCCATTCGGATAATACGAGTGAAATGTAATGCCTTTCGTATTAAAAAATGCTCCATCCGAATTTCAAAAAATCATGAATGATATTTTTAACAATCACCAAGATTTTTCCATCGTATACATCGATGATATTTTGATATTCTCTGATAGTATTAATCAACATTTCAAGCATCTTGAAATTTTTATCAAAGTAATCAAAGAAAATGGTTTAGTAATATTTTTACCTAAAGTATAACTATTTCAAACAAAGATAAGATTTTTGGGCTTTGAAATCTACCTAGGAACTATTAGGCCCATCCAAAGGTCCATAGAATTTGTGTCCAAATTCCCTGATAAAATAATTGATAAAACCCAATTACAAAGATTTTAGGTTGCTTAAATTATGTGTCTAACTTTATAAAAAACCTCAGGCCCATTTGTAAACCTTTATTTAGAAGGCTTAGGAAATACCCAAAGCCCTAGACTGATGAACATACTATTGTAGTCCAAAAAATAAAGTCAATAGTCAAAAGTCTACCTTGTTTAAACCTATTAAACCCTGCAGCAGATATAATTGTAGAGACCGATGCATCAAATTTAGGGTTTGTAGGTATACTCAAACAAAAAATTAACGGGAAAGAACAAATAGTTCGTTTCCACAGTGGTATTTGGAATAGCACACAAAACAATTATTCCACTGTTAAAAAAGAACTTTTAGCAATAGTTAACTGTGTCCAAAAGTTTCAAGGTGATCTTATCAACAAAAGATTCACCATCAAAACAGACTCAAAAGCTTCAAAATTCGTAGTGGATAAGGATGTAGAAAATCTGGTATCTAAGCAGATTTTTGCCAGGTGGAAAGCCATCTTATCTTATTTCGATTTCCAAGTAGAGCCTATAAAAGGCGTAGAGAACCCTCTTGCAGATTACCTCTCAAGAGAATTTCTTACTCCTACCAAAAACCAAATAGATGAAAAAATGGCCAAGCCTGGCCAAAATTTGTAGAGAAGAACTTGAGAAAGAAAAAAGAGAAGAAATGTCTAGACCTAATGGAGGTTGTGGAAGAGGCAAACAACCTGCTTTCTCTTCAAACCAAGTGTCGCTTCAAGCGATGAGTAGTGAGAGTTACGAAATGGATTTGGGATCCATAACCCCAAATCGTCCAAGAACCAGATCCTCTAGGATCGTTATTAAGGAGCCTTCGGTTTCTCCGAGGTCATCAACCTCCATAGTCCATCCTTCCGGCGGTGTTGTTCAAATGAGGCCTTCAACCTTTCCTACCATAGTGACTCCACTAAGGCCCGTGACTCCATCAACCTATTCCACAGCCGTTCAACTAGAGCGACGTTTCCAACCTCGTCCAGAAGTTACGGTATACATACAAAAGCCAAACATTGTTCATGACTTAATCATAGAACACAAATTCGATTTGGTTAGCCTTTCTGAAACCGTATCAAAAGTTTTCTCATCAAAATTTTGGTTTCTTCCAGACTCTTTAGAAAAAGCCAGAATCTTTTATGAGTTTATTTTAGTTGATACAAAGTCAGCTTAGATTACTCATATTCCTGATAAAAATGATCCGAAAAGGATAGCCTAGTCAAAAATCAAAATCAAAAGGGTCTTCAACCCAACAAAATGGAATCAAGGTCTCTTTATAGAAAAGGCCTTCACCAA
>JAOANK020423658.1:0-13426 GCA_026257165.2 Telfairia occidentalis | reverse complement strand
ACTAAAGCCCGTAGCTGCACTCTCCTCACTATAAATATATTGTGTCCATTTGATATAACCATAATTAGTAAGTCGATCCTTCACAGGTCGTTCGTAACCTCAGGTAGGTCAAACACTATCATACCCCTGAGTTACCTCTTGTTCCTGAAGTACCACTGATCTCTCTAATGAACAACTTGGTTTGAGGTCAACCACCAAACTGAATTCCCTCTCAGGCCAAGAAGAGAGTGGGGCCCCTTGTTTAAAACCCGGAATCAACTCTTAAGGAAACAACCTCTGTACTATCCCTAAAGTCAAGTAGGAGTGAATTCCGTCTTGCAGGACTATGTCCCAGCTATCTACCCGATCTTACCCCTAAAATGGGAGGCATATTAAGCAGGCGTTGTTGAGCCTCTCTCACCATGCAGATCAAAGGATAATCCCGAATAAACAGGAATTCATAGTTAGCTCAGGATTGAGATCACATTACCTAGGTCATCAGATTGAAATGAGTCAGTGTTTTCAGTGATCTGAGTTATACTGAAACGGTGACTATTTCACGGTCCAGTCTCATGCAAACTCATTGCATCGAATGCCCCCACTCGCATGTCTTCACATGAACGATTTAGGATCACATTGTTCGTATCAAATACAAAGCGGGCCACATTCTATAGTGTCCCCAGGAGAAGCTACCCAGCCTAATCCGTATACTATGGGCTATTGTGGCTATTTACTTAACCTTGATCCACTTTTATGTCTCCACATAAAGTATAAGTATTCATGTTATAGCCATGGGTTCTTAGTTCATTGGATTTATAGAGTTATGAATGATTCAATAACAACTTTACTGAATAACTTCAATAACGACTTTATTGATAATAAAATATGTTTACAAGCTATTTGAGTTTTAGGACATACATACCCAACACATGTGTGAAGGAGGCTAGCATCTCAATGCCAGCCTTGGAGTCTTGACGACGTAAGTGTGGCACAAGGTGCACGAGCGGCCCTACGTTTATCCCCCTCACCCTTTGAAGTAGCCTCGAGATGCTACTTCCTAGTGTCTCGATGCTACGGTAATATGACCACACAATTGATGTTCTCCTGCACTGCTTCCTTAGGAGATTTTAGGGCAGCATTGGGACGCTAGGTGTCTCGAGGCTACCAGCTGGGCTATAAATTCATAATTTTATTTTAGGTTTCGAAAAAATGATTTGGGGGCACTGTTTTGGAACGAAACTTGAGATTCTAATTACTATTTAGCTAGGAATTTTGCTGAAGCTTGAGGGGGAAAGCCAAGTGCTTGAGGAGTAGGTCGGAGCTTGGAACGGAGAACAATCAATCTAGAAGTCTTCTCTTTTCTCTCATTTTCTTTTGAGAAATGATTTTTCTGAGTTATTTGTGTTGTAAACAAAATACTATGAGTAGTAAACACATTTGTTCTAGAGGTTAGATTAGCTAATGGTCTGTTAATCTTGAATTGATTACTCTTGAATTTATTTTTCATTTGAGTAGTTTATGCTCAATGCTTTTAGTTGCTTGATCACCAACTAAATTGATCTATGGTTTATAACTAGCTAGAATTAGGAGTTGTAAACTAGATAAAAATTAACTGAATTCACTAATGCATGAAAGTGATTTGTGAATGTTAGAAGTCGTTTGAGGAGAGTCAGTAATGCCTAGCTTCCTCTTATCAATTAGACTAATAGGTTAATTATAGGATTACGGATGAGAATTGGTTGCTCTAGAAATAGGAAACCCGAATTAAGACTTCAAGACTTATGAATTTTCTAATAAATAGATCCTTAAATTATTTATGTATTTGACGTAGTTTATTAGTGAAGTCAACGCCCCTACAACGTCCCTTAACCTTGATTCTCTATCCATTAACTACTATCACATTTACTTGATTGGTTTAATTTCCTTTACATCGACACTTGTTTGGTTTTCCTTAAATAAAATCGAACGAATTCCGCTAGATAAATAAGAGAGTTGATTAACCGATTCCTAGAGAACGATACTCGATCGGTTGACTGCTTATTTATACTACGATTGACCTGTGCGCTTGCGGCCACACATAGTCGAGTGCGATCAACTAGTCAAAAGTGTTTCCTTTTAATTCTTGGACGAACGGCTTGGCTAGTAAGCCTCCTCAAGTACCAACATTTTCACATGTGTAGACAAAGTGGGTAATGCATTGCTTGGGATTTCCCTGACTATTGAATTCCTGGAACTTCGATGTCGTATTTCCATTAGGCATCCTTACATAGTCAATCCCCTTGGTATATGGCTTGGAATACAAGAGGTAATTTTTAGTAAATTCACCATATTGAGCTCTTATGTAGTTTGTAATTGTAGGTTGAAGTTGTTGATAAACAATGAAGCAATCAAAGTTGGATATTGTGGCTGATCTTCTTGCACAATGCTCTTTTCTTTCTTTTTTTTTTTGTTTTTATGGCAGAGGTTTGACTTGACCAAACGGCAACCCAACTCTAGTCAATCCTCTTGGTATGTAGCTTGGAATATAATAGGGAGTTTGAATAGATTCACCATATTGAGCTCTCATGGAGTTTGTGATTGTAGCTTAAGGCTACTTATAGACAAGAAAGCAGTCAAAGTTGAATATTGTGACTAATCTTCTTGCACAATGGTCTTTTCTATTTTTCTTTTTTTTACTGTAGAGGTTTGACTTGACTTAACGGCATCCCGACTTTATTCAACCTAGTTTTTAAATGAAGCAATATCATGATCTTATTCTTCAATTGGCTTCAGCAACATGCTAATCTTTCTTTCCAGTTCAACCATCATTTCTTCACAAATGCTCACATTAGTCATCATGACAGACATCACGTTAAGATTTGATGCTTCCTTTCGTTGATAAGAAGAAGGAGCAACTTTTCAAAGCAAGGGATTTTCTATAATCGTGATATCACCTTGAGGAGATTTTGTCGTGTGCATTAACATCTTATTTACAATTAAAAGAGTTTGACTTTCTTCCTGATGAATGTCCTTAGAGCGACTACATGTAACTTACCATGTATAGAAGTCACATGAACCATCAATCTTTGAAGAAGCCTCTTTGGACATCATCAGTTCTTAAATTAAAGAAATGGATAAGAGGAAGAGAATGTCCCACTGAGAGTGTCCATTTAATCACACGAGATTTCTGCAGAAATTTAATTCATGGAAAATGAACTTGATTTTATTGATTTCGTTATTTAATACAATCTCTAATCTAAGATCCTTTGATGCTTTCTTTCGTATGTAAACTTTGATTCAAAGGTTGGTGAGCTTGTCCTGAATCTATTAGGAGTCCTCAAAGCTTTAGGGAGTTTTGAATCTTTTGGGAGTCTTCTCTAGATTTTGAATCTTCCAAAAGAATAAAATGAGAGGTGACCCCTATTAATAGAGGCTTTGTTGGATTATACAGACTTGGGACTAAGCTTGTTCTTCGTTGATTTTGAGCCCAATCATTCTCCTTGATCTTCAACATTGATTTAGCTAATTTTAGGGTTGTTTGGCTCATTTTTCACCCCGAACAACCTCAAATTCATCATCTCCCTTCGAATGCTCGGTTCCTACAAAATTTTACAAATAAAAGCCTCAAAGTACACTTATAAAATACAAAATTACTAAATTATAGGTCCTAAAATAGCACTTTTTGAGTGCTATCAATGAACCATTAGATCGAAGAATGTCGGTAGAAGTATTCTCTCCAACTTACATAGTACAATTATAATATCTGGCTGCATTTGATCCAAGTCACTAATGTGTATTGTCTTTTCACAAAAATCAAAGAAGAAGTTATATAGCTCAATAATCGTAGTACACACATCCTTCAGTAGGTATGTTCGAATACCAATAGGAAGAAGTCGTTGAAGCAAACCATGTGTATTGTGAGGTTTCAATCTGCATAGTTCACCATGATTGATGCTCACACATTGTGATATGTTTAACAAAAATCCATCTAGAAATTTTTCTAATTTAGGAACTTACATAAATCAATTTTCTTTAGTACTCAATTGATAGCTCTTCAAAAAAGGGTCAAGTATTTAACTAAAATCTTACTATAAAAAGTACTCACATTAGGATGTTTCAATGCTCCACAGGCTTATTTAATGAAACTACTGATTTGCAGGTCAAAGATGAGCATGTGCTAAGCAAGAGTAGACAACAAATGTAAAAAGAAACAAACAGCATGGTAGCATTTCACGTGGAGATTGCTGCAGCATCGCTGAAAGCAAACGCTCCCAGAAATTAGAATGTACGAACGTTGTCTGCTAAGCACGTGTAGCTTTCTGGAAAAGGTGTGCAATGTGACCCCTTTACACATTCTAAAATGCTGGGAGGGCATGATGCTCATTGCTCAGGCACGCTATTTTAGGGTAATGGTTAGCACAGAAAAAGGGGGGCGACGTGCCAAAGAAAAGGAGGAAGAAAAAAAAGAAGCTGAGAGGCAAAGGAAGGCAGTGGAAGAAGAGTTCTTCACCTTGAATTTTGCTGCCAAACTTTGCCTCAGCACAACCCCTCGCTTAGATAGTCTCTTTATGTATTTTGTTCTTCTACTATTTTGGATGATGTTTTACTACAACATTCTGTTTTGTTGAATTCATTTTCTTGTGTTTAGTTTGCATGGAGTTAGAATCATTTGTGTTTTTGTTGTTCTCTATTGAGATGAATAGTGGCTAAATCTCTTTTTGGGTAGTTAATGATGAATGAACTATGTCGAACATTGCAGTAGTTGAATCTAAGAAATGAGTTGTTCTACTTTTGTTCCTCCCTTTTTGAACTTTTGTAATCATAAACTATCCAGTTGGCCACCGGTAGCTTTAGACAGCTAATGCTCTTGCTGACAGGTAAAGTATTAGTCAAAACCAGAAGGGAGGATATAGAGATGTGATTTAACCCCACATCGTTGACGCATTAGACATAATGAGGAGTCTATAAGGCAATAGGGGATTGGGAAGGTCTTGAAGCTTGAAGTTAGACATAACCAAATGTCACACATAAGCATATCATGCTCGACAGAGTAAATATGCAGAGTAACCTATCTACAAAAAAGGGTAGCTCATCCCATATAATGCTGCAGCTTTGTGACGCATAGTCACATCAATCCACACCAACTACCCAATTTTGCATTCTGATAGTCTTTTATTTAGAATTCTTGCTTTCTCTTTCTCTAGTAACCCATTCAAAGTGATTTTCTCCCTTCCTACCCTTTTTCTTTTCGCTCAGCTTATTTGTGTTAACTGGTCAAGAAAAACCATAGCAGTGAGATTTCGAACTAAACAATCCCTGTGGAAACGATATCTCAGAATCCTTTCCCTTTATTACTTGTTCGATTGGTTATACTTGAGCATTCTTTGTCTTCATTTTCAATATTATTCTGCATTACTGAACCATATCTATTGCATATCTGGGATGACAACAAGTTTTTGGCGCCGTTGTCGGGGATTGTTTTTTCTCTTTGTTCATCTTATTGCCTAAAGATTATTTTGCAATTAACTAGTATTCACGTTGAGCATCCTCTATCTTTCATTAGTTTTATCAACAGCATTTCACTCACCCGCTCGTAAATTTTCTCATTTTGCATGAACGAAGAAGGGGTAGAATTCGTGTTTGATCTAGAGATAGAGAGGACATTACGTCAAAACCGAAGAGCAGTTAGGCAAGCTCAGGGACTCGCTGTAGCACAAGCCTTCATGGAAAATCAGGAGGCACCTTTTCTCGACCCATTGTCAAATTCGCCAAGGAATCAGGTACCGATAAGAGACCATCACGGACCTGCTATACAGTTAAACCAACACAATCCAGTGCTTTCGCGAACGACAGAGACAGAGCTATCAGGGAATACACTGCTCTAGTCTTTAATGATTTTAATCCAGTAATTCAGACAAGATTAAATGAAGCACCAGATTTTGAACTTAAACCTGTGATGTTCCAAATGTTCAGACAAACAGACAGTTTGGAGGCTTGAAGCTTGATAACCCTCGCTCGCACCTGCAGTCCTTCCTGGCTTTGTGCAATTCATTTAGAATCCCAGAAGTTTCAGAAGAAACCCTACGATTGACATTGTTGCCGTACTCATTAAGAGATAGTGCAAAGATTTGGCTAAATTCTCTTCCCCAAGGATCAATCACTAGTTGAACGGATCTCACAGAGAAATTTTTGTTGAAATACTTCCCACCAACAAAGAATGCGGTGTTGCGCGGTGACATAGTAACGTTCCATCAGTTAGAGAATGAGTCTGTAGATGAAGTGTGGGAAAGATACAAAACGCTGCTAAAGAATTGCCCGCACCATAGTCTACCTAGTTGTGTCCAGATTGAGCATTTTTACCACGGTTTAACTCCAAATTCAAGGTTAGTATTAGATGCGCCAGCTAATGGAGCACTATTGCAGAAAACTTACAATGAAGCTTTTGACATTTTGGAGAGAATTTCGAGTAATAATTCCCAATTTCAATGAACAAGAACTCAACCAACGAAAGAACACTGGGGGAAATTAGAAATAGATGCTATAACAACACTCAGTGCGCAGGTGGCTTCAATGGCAAATGTGTTGAAAATGATGAATTTAAATGCAAATCAGCCAGTTAAGGCAGTTTAGAGTTCACCAGAAGTTAGCTGTGTGTTCTGTGGAGAGAATCATTTGTTCGAAGAGTGTCCGTCAAACCCAGCGGCAGTATCCTACATTGGATGTAATAACTCAGGAAGAAATAACCCATATTCAAACACCTATAATGCTGAATGGAGACAGCATCTAAATTTTTCTTGGGGTGGGCAGCAAGCTAGTAGCAACAATGCGCCAACTATGCGACCACAAGTTCCTCGTGGATTTATGAATACGACTTTTCTGCATAACAATGTAGCACAAAGACCACCACAGCAAGCTCAGCCATCTAATAGCTTGGAAAGCTTTATGAAAGAATGTATCACAAGGAACGATGCACTTCTGCAGAGTCAGGCAACAACATTGAAATTTAGAGGT
Source organism: Telfairia occidentalis (assembly GCA_026257165.2). Taxonomy (NCBI): domain Eukaryota; kingdom Viridiplantae; phylum Streptophyta; class Magnoliopsida; order Cucurbitales; family Cucurbitaceae; genus Telfairia; species Telfairia occidentalis. The sequence goes on along the minus strand of JAOANK020423658.1, from coordinate 6,457 downwards.
GCAGGTAGGGCCATTGGCTATAGAGTTTCGAAACAGACCATTAGGTACGCTGCCTAGTACTATAGAAGTACCAAAGATCACTGGTAAAGAGCAATGTAAAGCCATAACATCAGTGGTAAAGAACTAGCGAAAAAGGTAAAACAATCAAGTAGAGATTTGGATGATGAAGAGCAGCAGAAAGCAATTGAGTTACCCTCAGAAGAAACACCTGAAACAGCAGAGGATCAAAGCGCCAACAATGCAACAGCCCGAAGAGTGAAAGAGGTAACTGCATTACCCCCGCCACCGTTTCCCCAAAGATTGAGAAAAAAATGATGAGCTTCAATTTCGAAAATTGCTAGATGTACTAAAGAAATTACATACAAATATTTTGTTAGTGGAGGCCCTAGAATAGATGACCAGTTATGTCAAGTTTCTGAAGGACATACTAATGAAAAATAGGAGATTAGGCGAATTTGAAATAGTAGCTTTGTTAGACGAATGCAGCGCCATTCTATCCAGCAAGATTCCCAAGAAAATGAAAGATCCAGGGAGTTTTGCCATCCCATGCTCAATTAGAGGGCAATACGTGGGCAAGGCATTTTGCGACGTGGGAGCCAGCATCAATTTGATTCCTCTCTCCATTTTTAAGATGTTGGGAATAGGTGAGGCCTAGCCCACAACAGTCACACTGCAACTAGCTGATCGCTCAATAACGCATCCAGAAGGGAAAATAGAGGACGTCCTGTTCAAAGTAGATACGTTTATTTTCCCAGTTGATTTCATCATATTGGATTATGAAGTCGACAGAGACATTCCTATTATCTTGGGGAGACCATTTTTGGCAACAGGGAGGACCTTAATCGATGTACAAATGGGTATTCTGATTATGCGAGTGAATGATCAACAAGTCATTTTCAATGTGTTTGATGCTCTCAAATACCCAGAAGATACTGAGGAGTGCTCCATGTTGCAGGATTTGGTTCTGAATGATGAGGCAGATAATGAAAGCAGCAGGGAACTAGACTATAACTCAGACGTGCAGCAGATATCCAGTGTGTTTGCGACAGCATCATTCGAGGAACAATCATGCAACTGGGTAGGTGAATCAATTGAGTTGACAGAAAGGCAGACCAAACCCATGCAATCATCATTATTAAAGCCCCCGACATTGGAAAAGAAACCTTTACCCTCTACTCTCAAATATGCTTATCTGGATGAAGATCAGAAGCTGTCTGTTGTCATTTCTTCAGCGTTAAGCTCTGAACATGAACTATCATTATTGAAAATTTTGCGGCAGCATCGTAGAGCAATAAGTTGGACACTGGCAGATACCCAGGGATCAGTTTAGCAATTTGCATGCACAAAATAAGGTTGGACGAAGATGTAAAGAAATGTGTGGATGCCCAGCGTCGCCTAAACCCCATCATGAAGGAAGTCGTCTAGAAAGAAATCATAAAGTAGTTTGATGCAGAAATAATATACCCGATATCCGATAGCGAATGGGTTAGTCCAGTTCAATGTGTACCAAAAAAAGGAGGAATGACAGTGGTAACTAATGAGAAAAATGAAATTATTCCTACACGCACTGTTACCGAATGGAGAGTGTGTATGGACTACCGAAAACTCAACAAAGCCACTAAAAATGATCATTTCCCCTTACCATTCATTAATCAAATGTTGGATCGTTTAGCTAGACAACAGTACTACTATTTTTTAGACTGTTATTCGGGGTATAACCAAATAGCAATTGATCTAGAGGACCAAGAGAAAACCACATTTACATGCCCTTACAGAACATTTGTGTTAAGAAGGATGCCATTTGGATTGTATAATGCACCAGCAACATTCCAAAGGTGCATGATGGCGATTTGTTCTGATTTAATAGAGGAGACATTAGAAGCTTTCATGGATGATTTCTCAGTCTTTGGGAAATCATTTAAAAGCTGTCTAACCATTGTGAGCAGAACAATCTCATCCTGGACTGAGAGAAGTGCCACTTTATGGTGCAAGAGGGAATTTTCTGGGGCACAAGGTATAGCATGCAGGGATAGAAGTGGATTGAGCGAAGATTGAGGTTATTCAAAAGCTTCCCGCCCCCACATCAGTCAAGCAAGTACAAAGTTTTCTGGGACACTCAAGGTTCTATCGAAGATTTATAAAGAACTTATCTGTGCAGTTACCAAGCCACTGTGCAAACTACTTGAATAGGACAGAGATTTCGTTTTTTCTGAAGAATGCAACCAAGCGTTTACTATGTTGAAGCATAAGTTAGTCACTGCATCCATTATGAAGGGACCAACCTGGACTAAAACATTTGAACTAATGTGTGACGCCAGTGATTGGGGACTAGGGGCAGTACTAGAACAGAAACATGATCGATTAATCCATCCAATTTACTATGCCAGTAGAACATTAACAGAGACGCAATGCAACTATTCAACGACAAAAACGAAATGTTATTAGTTTTGTTCGCTTTTGACAAGTTTAGACCTTATCTTCTTGGGACGAAGGTTTTTGTTCATACAGATCATGCTGCAACACGACATTTGATGGTAAACGTGATGCCAAGCCGAGGTTGATCAGATGGATCCTATTGCTTCAGAAATTCGATTTAGAGGTAATTGATCGTAAAGGGACAAAAAATCAAGTGGCTAACCATTTATCAAGATTGAATGAGGATGAAGAGAAAGAAAAGTTCAGCCAAGTGAAGGAACAGTTCCCAGATGAAGTTGTTATGACAGCCTACACAGAAATTATACCATGGTACGCAGACATAGTAAATTATTTAGTAAGCAAGGTGATACTAGAGGACCTAAAGGGACCAGCTGTTAAAAGACTCCTAGCAAAAACTAAGAAGTTCTTTAGGGATGAACCTATTTCATATCACTTGGGAGTTGACTCAATCCTATAGCGGTGAGTTAATGAGGAGGAAAGCAAGGAAATTCTATGGCATTATCATGAATCACACTACGGTGGACACCATGCAGGAAAAAAAACAGCTAAAAAAGTACTCCAATCAGGATATTATTGGCCAACAGTTTTCAAGGATGGCCACAACTTTGCACTGATGTGTGATCATTGTCAAATGACAGGGAGCATTTCAAAGAGGAACGAGATGGCCCTAAACTACATACTTGAAGTGGAACTGTTCGATATTTGGGGAATCGACTTCATGGGTCTGTTTCCCCCATCTCTAGGGCATGTCTACATTCTGTTAGCAGTGGACTATGTTTCAAAGTGGGTGGAGGCTATCTCATGCACCCACAATGATGCTCGGGCTGTTGAAAAATTTCTAAAACAAAACATCTTCACACTATTTGACACCCCCAGGGCACTAATCAGTGAGGAAGGCTCCCACTTTGTCAACAGGATAATGGACAAACTTCTCCATAAGTATAATGTGAGGCACAGAGTTGCTATAGCATACCACCCGCAGACAAATGGCCAAGCAGAGATCTCCAATCAAGAAATAAAAGCAATTCTAGAAAAAACAGTGAATACGAACAAGAACAAATGTCCACACAACTAAACGAGGTTTTGTGGGCGTATCGCACTGATTTTAAAACGCCACTACAACTATCCCTATATAAGCTTGTGTTCAGAAAAGAATGCCATTTACCAGTTGAACTTGAGCACAAAGCACTCTGGGCATTAAAAAGGCTCAATATGACGATGGATGCAGCTGGTCAAGTGAGGATGCTTCAATTACATGAGATGAAGGAAATGCGAAACGAATTCTACGAGAATGCTAAGATTTATAAGGAGAAGATGAAAAAATGGCATGATAGGCAGTTATGGGCAGAAGGGCAGTTAGTACTTTTATTTAACTCCAAATTGAAGTTATTCTCAGGCAAATTAAAATCTAGATGGTCTGGACCCTTTGTGCTTAGGAAGCTATTCCATCATGGAGCAATGTAGTTGCTAGATGAGAAAACAGGTCAAGAGTTCACTGTTAATGGTCAGCGTGTCAAGCCATATTATGGTGGAAAGTTCCTTCGAGACAGAACCACCATTGAACTTCGAGAGTAGAACAGGCGTAAGCCTGCTACCACTTGGTTACATAGAAAAATTTTATCTTCGAGTGCCTAAGTTTTGTTTTTCTTTTCAATAACGCTTATTTTTTAGGTTACTTCTTGCGATTTCCTTGACTTCATCCATTTCATTTGTTCATTTTAGTTTTTCCTTGCAGAATTCTGTAAGTGGAGCATCCATTACAAGGGGTAGCACAGAATATTTCTAAGGAAAACTAACCTAAGGAAAGCTGGTTGTGCATTGAAGACGTGTGGAAGAAGGGCAAGAAGCAGACGTTGCACGGAGTACAAAAATTTGAAAAGTTGGGTGGCCAGTAATCCTCAACAATAAAAAAGTTTTTGGCCCCTATTTATGCAGTGCAACCCTTGCGTGTTTCAGCATCTTCCTCCAACTATCGTGCATTTTCCCATCATCATACATTCAAAGAATCTTTTCTTGATACAATCAAAATGGTGTCCACGCGAGGCAAAGGGAGTCAAAAAATCCAAGCATTTGGATGGATTTATCACACCACCAGCACCTCTAATCCGATGTACTTAGAGCCTTCCTCTGATGACGAGCAACGAGCAGCCCAAGAGAAGCAATGTATCACCACTGATCCTAGACCCCTGAGAGTGGTGTATCTGGTGGTAGAATCTCCTGAGAAGGAGACTGAGCGTCCACCATCAGCCCAGACTGAGAAGAAAAATAAGAGGAAGGTGCAAATCAATACAAGGGGCAAATGGCGAAAGAAGGATCGTCACCCAAAAGGCGGCGATTCAAGCAAGGGGTTAGTAAACCACCCCGACCACAAACTCCACATTCAGCCGATGGGAGTGTAGATTAGTAGGAAGACATCTCCCCTACCCTCCGGCGAATGTCCACACAGAATCACCGCTAAAAACCCCTTCATTGGTCTTTGTAGACATACCTGAGCAAGATACAGATAAAATTGCCATAGCCCCAGAGGAAGGTAGTAGCAAGAAGCGAAGTGATGTAAAGGCGGATAGTGAAAGTTGAACTATAGAACTCAATCTGGATGACGGAGATAGCGACACCTCCCAACAAGCTACATCCGGCGAGCCGATTTACGACTTCTACAATGATACATTCGAAGAGCAACAAGAAACGGTATGCGGCAAACCCCCAGTAGAAGCGGAAGGAGGCAATCGTGGGGATGAACCAGACCTTGTGGCTGCCTCACCTTCAACACCACTCACTAAAATCCCTCCAGTCGGCACTATGGACAAACATAGAAAAAAGAAGAAAAAACCAATAAGCAACACCAGGCATCAAGATGTTGTTGTAACCTCCAAAGAATCTTACATGGACAACGAACCAATTGCAGCAGTGAAGAGTAAGCGTTCTAAGAAAACAGACAAGAGGACCAAGAATTGTGCAGTGCAGAAAGGAATCGATCAGATGAGAGTCAACCAAGAAGCATTTCAACGTTATATCAGTCATGTGGCCGCAAAGAGAGTTAAGGATATGAAGACCAAGCATTTCTTAGCCGAGAAAGGAATACTGCCTGCAGCCTTTGACATCTCATAATACATCGGAGACATAATCAAAATCAATAGTTGGGAGCGTTTCTGTTAGAAGCCTCAGCTTGGCTTTCCCCAGCTGGTTCAGGAGTTTTATGACAACATCACGATGGAAGGACAGACTCGTGTTTTAGTGCGAGGTAAAAAGGTAAAATTTACTTATGTTGAGATTAATGCCTTCTATGGTTTCACCCTTTCAGATAATCTGCAAGGAAATCGAGTATGTTGTGTGCCAAATGAGCAAGAATTAGAGGAAGCTCTATTGGCTGTCGGGAATGAAACAACAGAGTGGCAGATCTCAAAACTAGGAGTGTACTCTCTAGTCCCATCGATGTTGTCACCTCAAGCCGCATTTTGGCTTTCCTTCAATAAAAATCGCATCCTACCAACGACCACGACTCCACTATGTCCAGAGAGCATGTCATGTTGACTTACGCTATACTTCGAGGGATTGAAGTCAACATTGGGCAACTAGTTGAGGTCGAGATTCGCAACCACGCAAAGAAAAGGGCAGGTAAACTTTTCTTCCCACGACTCATTTCAGAGCTATGCCTGCAAGCTGGAGTTTCGCTAAAGGATGTAAGTGACACCTTCTCAAAAAAGGTCGACATCAACTAGCAAACTATATTGCGCATACAGTGGGGAGTTGATGCTCATGCGCCAGCAAAGGAAAGGCATGTGCCTGCTCGTCATGATACCGATGCCACCACAGACGTCAGTAATGAAGGATGCATCAACATGCATAACCAGCAGAATAAGGATCAATACACTCTAATTAGCTCAAAGTAAATATGGAAAATCATGCTTGTAGAAGAGAAAAAAAGAGATTTTGGACACTAACTTTTGGTAGCAAAAATCAACCTTGCATTAACCTTCATTTGCACGAAATTCATGTCTATAAATAGGCAAATTCATGCACA
>JAOANK020423559.1:0-13426 GCA_026257165.2 Telfairia occidentalis | reverse complement strand
TTTTGAACCATGTGTCTTATTTCATTGAATATGTATTTTAGATTTGTGTATTTTTTTATCTTTAAGTTACTTGGACTAAGGATTTGTACCATTAATATATGTATGTACTTAACAGAGATTATATATAGCATTATTTATATTGTCTATAAAATTATATATTAGCATATTTTGTTAATTATTTATGATTTATAGTTATAAATATATATCTAAAAAAGAATATATTAGCTTTATAAGTCTATTATAACATTTTCAATACATTATGAAATATTGCAAAATTTTATAGTATTTAACGTAGCTTTATAAAAATGCTATAAAAAGTCAATTACTTTACATAACATTTCCTACCACAACATTTTAACAAATGCTATGGAATGTTTAAAATAGAGTTTATTAGATGTTATTAAAAATGCTACAGAATGTCTACGATAACATGATTTTAATGCTATTGAAACACTTTTATAGCATTTTTTCATAGCTATAAAAAGTTTAACATAGCGTTTTTCATCATGCTATAAAAGTTTTCATAGCATTAAAGTTATGTCATGGAAGATGAGCTTTTTATAGCAGTTTTTATAGCACTAGAAAAACGCTATGAAAAGTCAAAAACTTTTAATAATATCGCATAACATCGCATAACATGGCATTTCAAAAATGCTATGAAAAGTCTAAGATAACGTTTTTTGACTGCTATAGAATGTGATATTTGTTGTAGTGATCGGGAATGGGATCTCGTGGACAGTGTCAGGTGGCATAGATGTGCCAATATTGCGCCCCTTCCCATGGGCTAGAGATATAGCACCAGGGCTCTGGTACGGTATGCATAAAGGACTCGCATGGACATGGGAGATTCTATGCATCACTTTTTCTGGATGGATGGATTCCGAGGAGACCTGAAGTAGAAAGTTGCCCATGAGTTGGTTCTCGATAAGTGTGCCCAAAAGAAGTGAGAAGGCCAATGACATCTCGAGGCTCAAGGTGGCATCCAGAAGCATCATTAAGACTCGATAGAACCTGGTTGACACGGTACTTGCCAAATATGTTCTGGTAAACATCGTAATAGCCCAGTAAGCATTGTTATGACCGATAAGTCCCGGTAAGTTCCTAAATCACCCGGTAAGCCCCGATAAGGGTTGATAAGGTCTTTTTGACCCAACGGAGGGTCTAAACGAGTTCTAGTAAGGTTCCAGAGTGATGTAGAAGCATTGGGGCCGTGTTTTTGGGAACCAAGATGATGAATTAAGGCGCAATGTTGCATTGCAATGACCTTGGTCTAGTGTAGAGGTAAGGTCGAGCCATAAGACTTGGCCTAGAATAGAGGCACGTCGGTTAGAGTCGCGCGCAATGGAAAATACACGTATCAGGCAACGTGTATGGCCGAACAATGTTTAGTTATGCATGAGACAAGTTCAGTTGTGGACGAAAGAACCTCGCCTAAGGTCCGACGAAGCCACAAAGAGTTGCAAAATTACTATTGGGGTTGAAGTTCCCCTTAAGGCCAGCCATGATCCAGTCAAGATTATGGCGTCGCACGGTTCAAAGAGGTAGGACGGTGACATTTGGTATCAGAGTAACGATTTGTGTGTTAGTCGGACAAGTCGTCAAAGAAAAGAATCTGAGGGTTGATTGAAGACTCTGCAGGTGCGTCAAGAGTGCCAAGTTTGGTAGGGCAGTTGCGCAGTCAGTATCAGAGATAGACGGAAGGGTTGAAGCTTGACTCCTTGAGACTCATTGGTGTCGTCAGTGGACATGCGATTGGGCGAAGTCAAACCCGTCAGAATGCAAGAACCAAGCTCATTAACGAGGGCTTGGTGGTTTAAATGGGCAAGATTTTATCAGAAGGTGAACCAAGTAGGGGGCCTTCAAAAGAGCCAGTGTCACGCAAGGATAGTGTCCATGGCTACAAGTAGAAAAGTCGATGGTCACGCAGGTTCGTATGCCATGCTAGCTCAACGTCGCTCGACACCGCCCAGGTGTGCGTGCATGTGCGAGCCTCAAATGCTCAACGCGCACGCCACACATGTCGTACAAGGACAGCGTCGAGACGCTGTTGAATTTTTTCCCACTCAACCAAAACGCACGTTTTACTTAAGTGACTTAGTAACAGCATCGAGACGCTGTCTTATATCGTCTCGACGTTGTCGGCAGATTAGTATAAAATCATTCTTTCATGATTAGGGCTGGAGGAACGTCTTTTGGGGTGTGATTTTCTATGATTCTCAATAGAAATTGAGGGGCTTACGTTTTTGGACGGTTTGGGAGGGCCTTGGAGTGCTCGGGATAGAGTTTTCTCACCTCGAGAAGCATGCCCACGATAGAAATGGCGTTCAATTCATCTAGGAGTTCTCCCTTTGCTTTTATTTTCAATTTCCTGTCTGTTTTATGGGGTTCCTTTGGGATTTTTTTAGACTGAATTATAATGTATAGAAGCTAGATTACTTTAGTTTTAGGGTGTTGGGATTTTAGAGACCCGTTAAATTCATTGATTTTTTATTGAATGCATTGATTTTTTCTGCTTTATCTTTCAAATTCCAGCATTAATAATTATTCTTGCAATTAAGTGGTCATTGATTGTCAAGTAGTAGCTTTTATTATCTTTCTCTCTCGAGAGGGTGATAAATTAGGCCTTAGGTTTTGAACACGAATTCTTGTATGCACGAGAGTGATAGGGGAGTTCGTGAGGTTGTTAATGAATAGTTAGTTTCCAATTGTTAGTTTAATTGCAAGAAATTGAATTAGGCTAATTAATTGAGGGTGGTTGAGCTCGAGTCAGTAAACCCAAATTTATGAAATTCTAGACTTAGGTAAAAAGGTAAAGGATATGCATTCAATTTATTAATTGACGGTTTAATTGGGTCGACAAAAAACACCAACACCCTAAAACTGCTTTCCCATTGTTTTTCTTCACCCTTTAGAAGTTTCTTTTATTGCTTTCTAATTCCCACTATTGCATGACCTTGAGTTCCTTGAATAAAATCAGAAAGACTTATTCAAAAATTAAGAGAATTAAACATCACTATTCCCTGTGAACGATACTCGATCTTTCAGGCCGTTATTACTACGATCGACCCGTACGCTTGCGGTGACGCTTTGTTGGGCCTGATCAAGTTTTTGGCTCCATTGCTTGGGAATCGACGTATTTTTAATTTTCTTATTATTGAGGCATTCGAGTAGATCTTACTTTAGGGTGTATTCATACGTAATTTTTCTTTTATTTTCTTATTTTGTGCTATTTTTGGTGTATGCCACGTACTCGAGGCACTGACCCTACTCCTTTTGATCCAGAGATCACATGAACCTACAGGAGGAATCGAAGAGAGCAAAGAGAAGTACTTGAGCAAATGGCAGAGCAGGAAGGAGACCCCCAGAGTATCAGGGATTATTTTCAACATACGGTCCCAAATGCTCAGCCAGCGATTGTGCACACACCGATCATGCTGCAAACTTTGAACTAAAGCAGGGATTGATTCTGATGGCTCAGGATTGTGCTTTCCGAGGCTCCCTCCCAGATGACCCACATAAGTACATTCGTTCATTCCACGAGATCTGCAGTACTATTAAACTGAAAGAGGTACCTAATGATTATACTCGCTTACGCCTGTTTCCTTTTTCTTTGTAGGACAAGGCAAAAGATTGCTTGGAGACCCTATCGCCAGATAGTATCTCGACTTGGGATGAGCTTTCCCAAGCCTTCCTAAATAAATTCTTCCCACCGGCGAAAACCCAGCGATTAAGGAATGAGATCAACAACTTCAAACAAGCTGATGACGAGCAGTTGTACGAGTCTTGGGAGAGATTCAAGGAGTTGCTTCAGAGATGTCCTCAGCATGAAGATCCCAATTTGCTTCAGGTACAATCCTTTTATAATGGTTTATCAAGTAGTAATAAGTCGATAGTGGATCCAGCAGCTGGAGGATCGATTTTCTCCAAGACCCCAGGAGTTGTTCAAGCATTGCTCGAGGATATCGCCACCACGAGCTATAATTGGCCATCAGAGAGAACTACAAAGAAGATTGTGAGGAAATACGAGCTTGATGAAGTACGCTCCCTTAAGGCTCAGATGGCTTCTTTAACTAATGCTTTGAATAATCTTGCGATGCCAGGTAACAATCAATCCATAGCTTCTTTGGTGGCATGCAATGCTTATCCAATGAACCATGGGAAAGAGATGGAGCAAGCCCATTACATCAACAAAAATTTTGGGTATCAACAGCGAGCCCCCATGCAAAACCAGTTTCAGTTGCTGACTCATTACCACCAAAGTTTGCGCAACCATAAGAATTTTTCGTATGCTAACACGAAAAATGTTTTGCAGTGACCCCCAGGATTTGCTTCTTCTTCTTCCCAGCAGAAGTTAGATGATCCAACTCTGATGTTGGGAACTTTGATTACGGAGTCCCGAAACAGGACGGTAGTGCTAGAAAATAAGGTGGATAGTCATGAAAAGGCCTTAAAGAACCTCGAGGTGCAGGTAGGCTAGATTGCCACCACATTGAACACCATGCAGAAGGGTAAATTTCTGAGTAATACAGAGGTAAACCCTAAGAAGCACTGCAACGTCATCACACTGCACAGTGGTAAGTCACTGGTCTAACCCGAACCAAGAGTTGAGGCCGCCCCAGCTCAACAGGAAGATGAGCGTGGAAATGGGGAGCTTATAGAAGAGCTGAAAGAAGAAGTTGAGAAGAAAGTTGAGGAGAAATCTAAGGGAGTGCCCTCTAGTTCAGGGAAGTATTCTAAACCGGTGTCCTAATCATATTCCCTACCCTCAGCGTTTTCAGAAAAAGAATAATGATGCTTAATTTACTAAATTCTTGGATATTTTCAAAAAATTGCACATTAACATTCTCTTTGCAGATGCATTAGAACAAAGGTCAAACTATGTCAAATTCATGAAGGATGTGCTATCCAAGAAGAAAAAGTTTGGGCGATTTGAGAAAGTCAGCCTTTTAGAGGAGTGCAGTGCAATCATTCAGAGGAAGTTACCTGAGAAGCTTAAAGACCCAAGGAGTTTTACTATCCCTTGCACCATTGGTAACATTTCTGCTTCACGTGCATTATGTGATTTAGGTGCTTCGATCAATTTAATTTCTCTGTCTATGTTCAAGAAATTAAACTTGGGATTGATATAGTCAACCACCATCTCCTTGCAGCTTTTAGACTGTTCTTTGACCTTTCCAAAAGGTATTATTGAATATGTGTTGGTGAAAGTGGATAAGTTTATTTTTCCTGCCTATTTTATTGTACTGGATATAGAGGAAGACACCAAGGTGCCCAACATTCTTGGATGACCTTTCTTAGCCACTGGTAGGGCCCTCATCGACGTTCAGCAAGGTAAACTCACCCTAACGGTGGACGAGGAAGAGGTAATTTTTAACATATATCCATCCATGCAATGCCTGGACGAGGTACATAGTTGTAATAGGATAGACATTTGTAAAATCTACCATTATTGAACTAAGATCCTTTATGATGTCTTCTCTTGATTGTGATGAGAAAACCATGGTGGATATTGTTTGTGATGATGTGGATACTCCGGATATTGATTGTGATGAGATGAGCATGCTGGAAATTGTTGATGAGTTTTAATCTTTTGATGAATTATCTGTCTGCCCTGTTGAGCATGAGCATGAACACTTACATGTAAAACATATTCATGCTTGTGAGTGTGAAAAACCTCATGCTGTTGAAATGAAAGTGTTGCCTGACCATCTTAGATATGCATATCTAGGTGAATCATCTACTTTTCATATAATTATTTCGAATGATCTGACTAAAGTAGAGGAGGACAGATTGTTAGAGGTCTTGCATGTGCATAAATCTGCTATAGGATGGTCAATTATTGATCTTAAGGGTATAAGTCCTTCCATAGTTATGCATAAGATTCTCATGGAGGGCTCATATAGGCCATCTGTTGAGCATCAGAGGTTGAACCCTATTATGAAGAATGTTGTGCCGCCGTGTGCCTTTTCTGCCGTGGCTATGTTGCGAGTCTCGAGGCCAAGTCCAAGAGTGGGCGCTAGAAGATCCATTGGTGGGATAGCTCATAGACAATGTGCAAGTTACATATTAATCCGTCGCACAATAATCTACGCGAGTCAGAAAGCAGCCAGCCCAATGTCAGGTCGTCATCGAGGACAATGCCAAGCTTAAGTGGGGGAGAGTGTTACAATCGCACATAGGATAAGTGGATTGGACCCCCGAAATGTGTCATCGAGGACGATGAAAGTTTAAGTGGGGGAGATTGCACAATCATACTAAGAAGAAAGTAGATTGTGAGTCCCCTGAGCAGTCATGTAGTGTCGACACGCGTAGGTGTCTCCCATCGGGCCAAGTTGAGGGCTGAGAGAGAAGTGTCATGATGCGATCAAGGAGGATGGTGCATCATCTAACACACCATAAGGATGTGCAGAGGAAGTCTAGTTAAGGCTCAAGTGGAAGAAGATGGAACAGTGTTGTCGGCAGTGTCAATGACAAGCTCAGTGGGGGCCACATGGAGTCCAAGGCCATGCCCCTAGAAATCAGGTCAATCGGAGTTCGAACGTGTGCTCCACGCTGGCGAGTGACTTCTCGCCACATGTCATGTTCCAGGCAGAAAGATCAAATATGCCTCAAAATGTACTATAGGGGGGAGGCATGGTGTCAGCTTTCCACCACGCCTGGGCCCTATGGCATAAGTGAGCTACCCCATGGCACATACGTGTGTCATGGTGTGGGTGAGCGTTGCAAGACTAGTGTCTTGGGTATCTTCCATCGAGAATGGGATCTCGTGGAGAGTGTTGGGTGGTACGGGTGTGCCGACATTGCGCACCTTCCCTTAGGCCAGAGTTTCAATATAGCACCCGAGCTTCGGTATGTTATGTAGAAATGACTCGGCATGGACACGAGAGAGTTCGTGCCTCGATATGTCCAAATGGATGGATGTTTGAAGAGCCCCGAAGTAGAAAGTTGCCCATGGGTCGATTCTCGATAAGCATGCCCGAACGAAGTGAAAAGGCCAATGACATCTCGTGGCTCAGGGTGGCATCCATAAGCATCAGTGAGACTCGATAGAACTTGGTTGACATAATACTTGCCCGATATGTTCCGTTAAACATCGTAATGACCCGATAAAGCCAGGTAGGTGACCATTAAGCCGGTAGAAGTTCGGTAGGCACCGAAGTAAGCTGGTAGAGCTCAGTAAGCATTGTTATGTCCCGGTAAGTCTCAATAAATGCCTAAATCGCACAGTAAGCCCTGTAAAGGTTGATAAGGTCGTTTTGACCCAACAGAGGGTCCAAATGAGTCTCGATAGGGTTTCAGAGTGATGTAGAAGCATTTGGGTCATGTCGTTGGAGCCAAGATGATTAATTGAGGCGCGACATTGCATTGCAATGGCTTTGGTCTAGTGTAGAGGTAAGGTTGAGCCATGAGACTTGGCCTAGAGTAAAGGTCAGTCGGTTAGAGTCGCGCGCAATGGAAAATACACGTATTAGGCGACGTGTATGGCTAAACAATGTTTAGTTGCACATGAGACAAGTTCGGTTGATGATCAAAGAACCTCGCCTAAGGTCCAACGAAGCCCCAAAGAGTTGCAAAACGACTATTGGAGCTGAAGTTCCCCTTAAGGCTAGCCATGATCGAATCAAGATTATGGCGCCACACGGTTCAAAGAGGTAGAACTGTGACACTAGGAACTTACCTTTCTGCAGTGTGCTCAGTGAAGTGGTGATCCGTCCAACTTGGACCTCTAAATTCTTCATGGCCTTCACTTGGCTTTCCATCCTACTCTCCAAACGTGTTGTTTAGTTGCGGGCCTCTTTAATGAATGTTCTCATCATCTTTTTTAAGGATGGGTCATCAGATTGCTGCTGGGATGGCGATGCATAACAAGAAGATCCCTGCCAAACATTCTTATAATTATAATAAGAAAAGTTTTCATGATTGTGCATACCTAGGTGGTAGTGATTTTGCATTGGGTTTTGCTGGCCCCCAAACTTATTCTGTGGGGCTCCTTGGAATCCATAGCCCTTGTTGATGTAGTTGGCTCGCTCCAACTGAGACCCCACCCAAGCAGGATAACATTGCTAGGCTGCCATGGATGTAATTGACTGAGGCTTTCCCTGCATAATCAAATTTTGCATGGTATTAGTCAATGAAACAATTTGTGCTCTAAGAGCAGTTACCTCATCAATCGCATGTAAACTTGGGAGTCGAGCAGCTATTCTCTGAGTGGACCTCTCTGATGGCCAATTGTAGCTGGTGGTTGCCATGTCCTCCAATAAGGCTTGGGCCACTTGAGGTGTCTTTGAAAAGATCGATCCTCCTGCAGCTGCATCCACAATGGACTTAGTGGTACTAGCAAACCCATTATAAAAATACTATACCTGAAGCCAATCTAGGTAGCCATGTTGTGGGCATTTTCGTAGAAGCTCCTTAAATCATTCCCTAGCCTCGTAGAGGTGCTAATCATCAACTTGAACGAAATTTATGATATCGTTCTTCAGTTTCTAGGTTTCGGCTGGTGGGAAAAAGTTGTTCAAGAAGGCTTGGGCAAGCTCATCCCATGTCGAGATGCTATTAGTTGGTAGAGATTCCAACCAATCCTTCGCCTGTTCTGCAAAGAGGAAGGAAATAAACGTAAGTGAATGGAATCGTTTGGTACCCCATTTAACTTTACTGTACCATAAATCTCGAGAAATGAGCGAATATGTTTATGTGGGCCTTCCACAATTGAATTGCTAAAAGCTCAATCTGAAGCCATCTGAATAAGTTTCGACTTGAGTTCAAATTTTGCGGCATTGATTGGTGTATGTATGATCTATGGCTTATCATTAGGGACTGTGTGCTGGAAATAATCCAAGATAGCTCCTGGATCTTCTTCTTGCCAGCCATAGGTTCGAGTACTGCTCTCCGTCCTCTTAGATTTCTCTTGCAAGTTCATTCGATTTCTGGATCAAGAGGAACAGGGTTAGTGCCTCGAGTACGGGCATACACCAAAATAATACCAAAATAAAAAAAGAAAAATCACGTACAAATTACACCCAAAATTAAGACCTACTTAAACGCCTTAATAATAAGAAAATAAAAAATGCACCGATTCTCTAGAAACGACTCCAAAAGTTTGATCGCACCCAACAACGCGACACAGCAAGTGTACAGGTCAATCATAGTAATAATGGCGCAAGAGGCCGAGTATCGTCGTTAAGGGATCGTGTTCTTTAATTTTCCTAGTCATCAATTAATTATTTCAATTTTATCTAAGGGTCCCAACTTCATGCAATAATTTCTAGAATTAAAGAAAGGAATAAAAGATCCACGGTATTTCTGAATAAATCAAGAGAAACAGAGGTTTTAGGTGTTGGCTTGGTGAATGAAATATTTAGGCAATTAATTAACTCGTATGATGCAATTTATTACACTTTTTCTAGGTCTGAGATTAATTAACTCAGGTTTTCCCCCATCGAGGTCCACCAACTCTCGCAATTAACTCCATATTCAATCTCTGTAACAAAAATTTAAAAGCAGCATAAAGAAACCTACCCCGAACCTCACAAACTTTTCTATCACTCTCGTACATAGAAAAACTCACGTTTATATTCCTTGGTCTAATTTTACTACTCTCTCTCTCGAGCAAGATAATAAAAACAACATACATACATCGATTGGTCAAGTGAATGTTGTGATATTGAAGCTGGAAAATAGCAGAAAAGTAATAAATTTCACACCCACAAGAAAAGCAATAAATTCTAAATATTCATTACACTAACACCCTAAAACCTATGAGTTTAGGTACTAAAATAGATCACAAATAGCCAAGAAAAATCAGTAAAATAAAGCATAAACAGAGAGGGGAAAGAAAGAGGGCACTTCTGAATGTATTCCACGTTGTTTCTACCATAGACACACTTTTCGAGGCATGGAAACTCTATCCCGAGCACTCCCAAGCCTCCCAAAAGCTCCTGAATAATTGCCTATGGACTTTTCCCTCGAATTTTGTCGAAACTCCCACCACAAATCAAGCACCCCAGCCCTAATCCCGAAAAGAAGCTTAAATACTGATTTGTCGATATCATCGAGACACTAGGAGACAGCGTCTCGACGCTGCCTATGTGCGGCAGGGGGCGCAGGGTGCGCACGCGCTTGTTGGGTTGGTGAGGCACGCACTTACACACGCAGTGATGTCAAGGGGCGCGCACGTTGGGTTCCTTTACAACTTGCTCAACAACGTCGAGATGCTCTTGAACAATGTCGAGATGCTGTTCATCACCTCGCGTCCTTTTCTTTAGAAATGGGTGTTAAGACACCCAATGATGGTATCTCAATGCTACCTCTCAGGTCTGCACTCATTTGGGCCCTGTTTCTTTGTTAGGTGGCCATTTTTGCTCATCTTTGGCCCATTTTTCAACTCGAAATGACCTAGACTTGTATTTTATCCTCAAAATATTCGGTTCTTACAAAATCAACATTAAATACATCGAAGTACACATGAAATCACACAAAACATCTATTATTTTGGCACTAAAATAGCACTTTTTAATAGTGCTAGCATTAGCAAAACTCTAAGTTTGGGATGGTTCATAGCACACGAAATTGTTATTTCAAGACTCTTATTTAGCTAGTTTTGTGCTTGACTTGTGAGTTTCGATGTCGTTTACTGTTGTTGTTCTAAGAACCCAGCTTTTGGAAAGAAATTAAAGATTTTAAAGTTACAAGAATGAAATTGGAGCTTCAGTGGTGAAATTTTAGATTAAGGCATGAAAGAAAGGAAGAAGAAGCCCAAAAATCCAAGGAGGTAGCATCTCGACACAACTGTGGAGCATTGAGATAATCCAAAAATTTCTTATGCACGAATTTTTCTGAGCCAACAGCATCGAGATGCTTCAAAAATTGAAATGACCCCTTGCTCGACAATGCAAAGCATTATGCTCAATGCTAAACATCATCAAGAAGCTATTTATATCGTCTTGATGCTTCGAAAGTGATGAAAAATGAAAATGAGTCGTGCGTGTTTTTTGAGAAGCATTCTTGACTTTTCACAATATAAACTTGATTTTATGTTGAAAATTGAAGCCATTTTATGAAGGAATGTCGAGGAATAATGAATATCTCCTCGGATGGGAGCATTGAAGAAGTGCAATCTAGAGCTTGAAAGTGAAAACCAAGAAATCTACAATGGTGACAAGAGTCGGATTGTTTGGATTTCCTCTTTCATTTTTCTCTTTAAATTTACGGATATCAATTTTTAAATCTATGTTTTTCTGTTCTTAGACTATGAGCAGCTAAAGTTCCTAATTTCAAGGGTGTTGATATAGTTTATAGATTATTGATTTTTTGGTTCCATTCTTTAAACTCAATTTATCCTTAATTTCATACTACTATTGTTGTACATAGTGCTTTTAATCACTTGGCCATTGATTAATGGTTGTATGTTTAGTTTCTTACTTGAGAGAGGGAATTTTAGGCTAGATATAAACTACTAGACTATTGTTCATTTATGCACAAGAGTGATAGGTGAGCATTAAAGGTTGTCAATTAAGGAGTTTAATGCCACATTAGTTAACTATTTGCAAAACGATTTGGATAATAGCTTAACGTGAGAAAAGATTGAGTTCGAGGGAAAATGCCTAAATTTAGACTTCTAGATTTATGGAATTAGAGGTAAATTGGTCTTAAGGGTTAAGTAATTAAGTCAGTTGGTCCATAAACGAAGACAATACCCTAGAACTACGTTGTGATTGAATTTCCCTTTGTTTGTTTCACTTGATTTATTTTCTAATTTCACAAAGTTTGGCATGTGCCACATTTCCATAAATTAAATTGAAAGAATTGTCTTGGTAGTTAAGAGAATTAACAAATTGATCTTCAAAGGACGATACTTGGTCTATGATCGTTTCTTTATTATAATATGACCTATGGTCTTGTAGTAACATTATGAAAGTTAGAAACAATGTCATCGAGTTGTTGCAGCATAACTATCGTATGTGCTTTGAACTTATTGATTTCCATGCAAATCTTCATCATTAGCAATTGTAGTCCCAACTCTAATTCATGACACGTTTTGAATTTCCTATAGTTTTAACAGAAGGAAACCTTATTGTTTACATTTATCCTTAGCTCGACTAAGTTATAGGCTACAACCATGAAGCGACAACAATGTGGCTAACATCGCCCCATTTGTGCCTGCTCTATTTTACCTTTATCTTTCCCTATTCAATGAGGACATTGAATACTTCAAGTTTGGTGGTGTATGAGAATATTTTTTTAAATAGTTTAGGAAAAACCTTTTATAAAAAGGTGGTTATCCTTGCTCTAACTATTTAAAAGAAAAATCATTCTAAAAGAGCACTCTGCTTGCTAGCGTCTTGATAGTAATTAGGAGACCATTTGACAACCAAGTATGCTTTTACATGAAATCAAGGAGTAGGCAATAGTGAGCCTCGACAGTCTATAGAAGCCATTGAGTAGGTTTGCATAGAGACATAACAACCATGTTTTTAGGCAACCAATATTCTCAATGACTGAATAGATCCTTTCTTTAGTTAGGAAAAGAAAATAAAAGAATAAGTTAGCTTAGAGCATTGGAAAGCCACCTTCTAAAATTTTTCTTAGAGAGATGAAGAGTTTGTAATGACATTGTAGTTTGTTACAAAGTTAAAATGGTGGATAAGGTCTAACGGTTGGGTGGATTGGAAGTTGGTACTATTGAAATGCCTAGGTAAGCTAGGAAGAGGTGAAGGATACATCAACATGCATAAGCAACGGAATATGGATCTATACACTTTAATTAGCTCAAATTAAATATGGAAAATCATGCTTGCAGAAGAGAAAAATAGAGAATTAGAAAACTAACCTCTTGAAGCTCGATTTCTCCTCTATCTCCGGCGGAATTATGCTCCAATCAACTGTTGGACCACCACTAGTGTCTTCCCGACTATTCTCCGACCTTGGAATGGGATGGTGGGATCCCTTTATTGGTGAATTTTTGTGAAGAAAAGGTGAAGGTTGGCTTAAAGTTCAACACATGAACAACCAACTTTTAGTAGCCAAAATCAATCCTTCATTAGCCTTTTTATGCACGAAATTCATGTCAATATATAGGCAATTTCATTTACAACACTTGCTTGCATGCTTGACACATACCCATGGTAACTAATCACCAATGCTAGGTGGCAAAATGTGGAGAAGATAAGTGGAAACTCACCATTTTCCACTATATTTTTTCTATTCAATTTTATTTTTAATTTCACAAATCAAAACCAAAAGTTGATTTAATTAAATTAAAAAACATTTCTAATTTAATTAATTATTTAATAATAATTATTAAAATAATATTATTTTGCCACCGAGCTCGTTTTTTTGAAAAAACTCTATTTTCGAATATGAATCCCTATTCATATGTACAACATCTAAATCTCATTTAAATGTTGTTTCGAGCTCTCTTCGATCG
>JAOANK020423455.1:0-13427 GCA_026257165.2 Telfairia occidentalis | reverse complement strand
TTTATGCTCATTTTATAATGCGTTATCAGCATAATCCCCTATTGTTGTTGTTTGCTAAAGGTAATGTTTTGTTTTTATAAATTATGGTAAAAGTATTTCTATGATCCATATACATTGTGTATATACATATATATATATACATTGTATATTTTTTTTAAACGTTGAAAATACCAATTTATATATGATCAATATGTTATTTCTTATTGTATATGTTATGATCAATTATTTGTGTTTACTATGATATTTCTTTTGAATTCATCTTGTAAACCCCTAAATTTGTCTGATATTTTATTTCATTTAAATTTTTTGCTTTATTTTTATCTTTTTCATTTTATTTTTTTTAGAGGAAAAAATGAGTTTTGTGTTTTGTTTTATTTTATTTTATTCTCCTCTTATTTGATTTGATTTTATCTTATCTTATTTGATTTTATGTGATTTGATTTTGCGGTTTTAATGGTGAGGAAGAAAATGAATTTTTTTTGTTTTGATTTTGGCAATATGGAAAAACTTAAAATGAATCAAATCAAGTTTTTGTATTTGTTTACTTTTGAATATAATTTTCTAATCAAATAATGTATTATGATGTTAAATTTGTTTTCTATTTTTGCTAGACTAAGTTGGCTATTAATTGGGACCAAGGCTCATTTGTTTGGACACACCGATACACCTACATTTACACACTCACCACACAAAAAAATAAGTAAAAATCAACTTTTTCTCCCCTCTTTCTCTCGTTTTTTCCCCTCTTTTTCTTGCTATTTTTTTTTTCTCTTCCTCCCTCTCTCTAATTCCTCCTTACTAAAGCACACCAAAAATCAACCTTATTGGGAATCACCCACTTGACAATTGGAAGGGTTTTAGGGTTCAAATTCTCTCCCTCGCCGGATTCCTCTTCTTGCTGTAGAAGCCACCCCCACCTTATCGGAAGAGTTGGGCTTCTCTTCTCATCAGTAGAAGACTTTTCCAGATTGCAGCACGCATGAAATTTGTGGAGCATTTAAGTAATTTGACATTGTCAAAGAAGGAATCTGTGGCTATTGAGACAAAAAAATCAGAATCCATAGGCACTCTTACTAATCTTTGATGTTATCTTGTGGGAAAACTTGAATCTCAAAAGATGGCAAACTCTGAAGACTTTAAAAATGTGATGAGAAGTGTATGGGAATTTTGCAAGGGAATTATTATTGATTGCGTTGAGGATAATTTGTTCATGATTAAAACCCAGACGGAGTTTGACAAGCAAAGAATCTTAGATAGGAGTCCATGGTGTTTTGATAAGAGCATCATCCTACTCGAATCCCCGAGTAGTTTTGATCTCCCTGAATCGATGCAGTTTGAGTACACATATTTTTGGATCCAATTTCACCACGTTCCCCTTGGACTCCGAAACGAAACCTTTGTGAGAACTTTAGGAGAGCGAGTGGGCGAGATTGTGGCTCTTGATAGGAATGTTGAAGATGATTGCTGGGGGAGGTTTCTTCGAGTTTGGGTCAGATTGAACATAAAAGAACCCCTTTGTCGCAGGATGTTCATCAAGGGTGAAAAAGATTGTAAACAGTGGGTCGCGATTCGATACGAACGACTTCTAGATTTTTGTTTTGTTTGTGGTTTAATAGGACATATTCAAACTGAATGTGAAGGAAAAAACACAGCACAGACTGAACAAAAGCAATATGGATCATGGTTACGAGCAGAGAACGAACCTCTTAATCGAAGGAGAGGGGGCTAGATTCCTGGAGAATGGAGGGGCGGTAGAGGCACTTGGGGCAGTAGAGGCAATTGGGACGAAAGAGCCTGGAGCTCTCAACCAGCGAATACCCAATGTTCTGCAGATTCAACTTCCCCTAGCTAGCCGTTGGAGAACATAAAACAAAACCCACGAGAACAGAGCAAAACACAGCCGGAAACCATGGAAAATTATGAACCATCGTCGGAGAACCAGAACTTTGGCCTCAATAACCAAGGAAAGTTATCGGAGGAAAAAATTAATGGCCTGGGTCTGGCGAAAAATGGCAAATTGGCCAGAAACGTTCAAACGATCGGTGGCGAGATCATAGGAACTGATATGGACATTATTGCAGAAACGAAAAATCCAATTGAATCCTTGGAGCAAATTTCGGATCCCCCATCAAAAATGGATATGCAAAAGCAATTTTCTCTCTCTCCTTCTTTAATTACTTTTTTTAATTCCCAAATAAATGCTCCAAATTTCTCTAACCCTATTCCCCTTTTGCAGGAGTTATCAGGTGCCAATGGTGACACACGTGAAATTGAAAGGAATATATTAAAAGATGCTAAAATAAGATTGGGCTATGACTTTGTTGGGCCAAATGACTTTCCTTTTATTTCAGCTGATGAGACCATTGAGCCAAGGAAATTTGCTACATCTTCAATGCAAAAGGAAATTTTTGATAGCCCATCCAACCATTCTTTGAGCCCAACGAAGAAATGAAAAAGTGTTGAGCATTTGGGGAAAAACATTGCCCACTGTGAAGCCATGTTGAAGAATTGTGATGGACCTTCTACTGTCGTGGAAGGATACTGTGAGAGGAAAAAAGAAATTACAAGTCCTGAAACACCACATCCAATTATGGAAATTGTGTCTTTTTGTCCTTCAAAACAACCACCCTATGGGAACATTGCGGGTAATGATTGTATGGTGAGCGATTTAGGCCAAAAAAATGATGAGTCTCATAATGAAGGAAATGACCTAATTATTACAGAAATAGAAGGTTATTTAAATTATGAAATTCTTGGGCTTTCAGAATCTTGTGTGGCCCCAAAAGTGATGGAGGGTTTTTTACCTTCACATAATTTGGCATTTGGGATTGTTGGGGGAAGGAAAGGGAAGAGGTTGGCACGTCACAATACCAACCATGCTGACACTGATAAAGTTATGACACAAACTTCTGTCAGAAATGGAAATAAAAGAAGGAATGAGGTGGGCGGTATTTTGGAATCACATTTAGAAGGATTTGTTGACAAGAAACGACAGATAGTTGACCTGGCATGTGAGGTATTTTCAACGGTGGAGCCTGCGAAGCAGGCCCGCCGATCACAATGAAACTTATAAGTTGGAATGTTCGAGGCGTGGGGAACCCTCGAACATTCAAAACACTAAAAGATTTAGTGCAAGAACGTCATCCCCATGTTTTGTTTCTTATGGAGACAAAAGCAAAACAACACAAGATGCGTCGGGTTAACGAGCGACTTCAATTTTCAGTGGACTGCATTGGGTTAAGTGGTGGCGTGACACTTTTCTGGAATGATGACACCACTATAGATCTTCTGTCTTTTTCAAAATTTCATATTGACTTTAAAATTTTCTATAATGGCAGGTCCTTTCGAGCCACAGGATTCTATGGTGAACCCAACATGGAAGAAAAACATATTTCCTGGACCTTGCTTCGTCGGCCTAGAGACGTTAATCAACTACCTTGGATAGTTGTTGGTGATTTCAACGCCATATTATACATGCATGAGAAAGAGGGGGGACGACCATACCAATTTGTTGAAAGTAGAGATTTTTGGTAGGCTTTGAATGACTGTGATTTACGAGATCTGGGTTTCGAGGAAACAAGTTTACATGGATGAATAGGTGCCCTGATTCAGCCTTTATTCGAAAACGCCTGGACCGATGCGTGGGGAATACTGATTTCTTTATGCTCTTTCCTTTTATTGATATATCTCACTTGGGTTTTTTATGTTCAGATCACAGAGCTATTGAATTTGGTCTTCACAATGAGCTATTGAATTTGGTCTTCACAATGATTCAGCCTTTTTTCGGTTTGAGGAGGTATGGACTAGATTTGAAGATTGTGAAAGAATAATCCAAGAGCAGTGGTCGAAGGATGTTCAGGGAGAGAACAATGCTACCTTTTATACCAGCTTAGTGTCTGTGTCTATTGCTCTTTCCAAGTGAGGTAAATAAAAAATGGGAAATTATAAGAGGCAGATAGTAAACACCAAGCGACGGATCGAAACACTTCTTGAAAATGGTCTAAATGCGGCTCAGTTGGGGCAACTACAAATGGAGGAGCATCGATTGGATGACATACTTTCACAGGAAGAAATTTACTGGAAACAACGCTCCCGAGAAGAGTGGCTGAAATGGGGAGACTGCAACACAAAGTGGTTTCATGCTAAAGCTACTCAGAGAAGAAGCAAAAATAGAATCAATGCAGTTTAGAAGGTTGATGAAAATTGGGTGCAGGATAGAAGGGATTTTGAATGACTTTTTATTTCTTACTATGAAAATCTTTTTGATACCTCCTTAGTGGATGTACAGGCCTTGGAGGAAATCTTATTAGCAACATTTTCGGTGGTAACTAATGATATGAATGTGATGCTGGATCGAGAGTTTACACGCGAGGAAGTTTGGGGCGCTCTTAAGCAAATGAGTCCAACTAAGGCTCTAGGTCCAAATGGCTTATTTGCCCTTTTTTACCAGAAATACTGGCATATAGTGGGCGATAAGGTAACCATGGCCTGTCTTCAGTGTCTCAATGAGGGACAAATGCCTAGCAAACTCAACCACACAATGATTGTCCTTATTCCTAAGTGCAAAAATCCAATTCAGGTGCAAGATTTTCGACCCATTAGTCTTTGTAATGTTTACTATAAGATTATATCTAAGGTCCTGGCTAATAGGCTTTAAGTTATCCTAGATTCCATTATTTCTGTTGCACAAAGTGCTTTTATTCCTGGTCGCCTGATTGCTGATAATGTCATTGTGGGTTTTGAATGTCTCCATAAAATTAGAGTTTCATCAACGAAACAAGGTTTTGCCTCTCTTAGACTAGATATGAGTAAAGCCTATGATAGAGTGGAATGGTCTTTTCTTAAAAGCATGATGAGTAGGATGAGTTTTAGTAATGATTTGATTAATAGAATTGGGATGTGCTTGAAATATGTTTCTTTTTCTATTTGTCTAAATGGCAATGATACACAATCCTTCTTACCCAAAAGAGGACTTAGACAAGGGGACCCCCTCTCCCCTTACTTATTCCTCATTTGTGCGGAAGGCTTGTAGAATCTATTGCGTAAGGCTGAATTAAATAAATCGATTTCTGGCTTCAAAATTACAAGGCTGGCCCCTTCTATCTCACATTTGTTTTTTGCAGATGATAGCCTCCTCTTCTTTAAGTCTAAATCAGAGGAGTTTAGGGAAATATAATGAATCCTATAGGTTTACGAATAGGCCTCGGGACAAATGATCAATTTTGAGAAATCTGTTGTAGCTTTTGGAAAATGGGTTCCAAAGTTCCTGAAACAAAGTTTGGCAACTGTCTTGAATGTGCAGATTGTCTCAGACCATGGAAAGTATTTAAGAGTGCCCTCATCTCTCTCAAGGAATAAAATAGTCTTTAAATTACATTAAAGAGAGGGTATCCAAAACACTCCAAGGATGGAAAGGAAAACTCTTTTCCAAAGCTGGCAAAGAAGTACTGGTTAAAGCTATAGCCCAAGCCATCCCTGCCTACACCATGAGATGTTTTAAGTTGCCGATAACATATTGCAAAGAACCCAATCAAATTATTGCAAATTTTTGGTGGGGGAACTCCAAAAAAGGAAGGAAAATCCATTGGGTTAGCTGGAAAATGATGACGAAGTCAAAAGATAAAGGAGGCATGGGCTTTTGAGATATTAGCAAATTTAACCGAGCATTGTTGGCCAAACACTCTTGGAGCATTTTGAAACGACCCAACTCACTTATGGCCCAGGTATTGAAAGCAAGATACTTTCCTACTAAGTCTTTTTTGTAGCCTAAATTAGGTGATAGACCCTCTTATGTTAGGCAAAGTATCATGTGGGGTCGAGATTTAGCCATCAAAGGAGGTCGATGGAGGGTAGGGAATGGAAAATCCATTCACATGTATAATGACCAATGGATCCCAAGGGAGAAAGCGTTTTGTATCCTGTCGCTCCCTAGACCGCTTACCAGTCTATCGGTCTCTAAGCTGATGAATGGAGAAGGGCGATTGAAAAGTGACCTTATTCGGGTTAATTTTTCAGAGTCTGATGCTGATTTGATTATAAATTACATATAATAATTTTTCAAATAAACTCGTCGCGACACATCTTACTATCAATATTTGATCATAATATTTTTGTTAACTAATGTTGATCAAATATTTACTTTTTATTTTCTTTATCAATGTAATTGACTAGTTGTTATAATTCAATTTCCATGAGCATATTGAGTTAGAATTTGTTACTTTGTTTAAGCATTGATTTTCTTAATGCATAATATATGCAATTTTTGTTTTGGTATAACATAGTTCAAAAAATTGCAATTTATTGAATGCATGTTTAAAACTCATTACTTTGATAATCTGAAAGAAAATTAGTATAGTTTTGTTATGCATGATGTGTATATAAATACTCCATTTTTGTAATCTAATTTTGCATGTACATGTTCTTGTGTTCAATTCCATTGGTATATATTAATCTCATGAATTTATGTATTATGTGCTATATTTATCGTTCAAATTTCTTAAGTATCATATTTTACTATTTATATACATATTTGATTTAATGTTTACATATTGGATATATGGTTTAACGAAATACAATATGCCAGTTATCTACAACTTTTCTCGTTATCTATAATTTTTAGTATGCATGTTTAGTATGTATATTAAATTTCTAATGTAAATACGTATCTTTTGTATAGTTTTACCATGAAAAATCTTGCGAAATTAGAGTTCGTTTCTCTTGATATCAATGGTAATAATTATTTGTCATGAGTGCTTGATGTTGAAATTCAATTGGATGTCATGAATCTTGGAGATACGTTCAGAGAAGAAAATATAACATATAATTATGAAAAGGTAAAAACAATGATCTTCATTCGCCATCATCTTCATGAGGGATTAAAAGTTGAATATCTTACGGTAAAAGATCCCTATATCTTATGACAAAGTTTGAAAGAAATGTATGATCATCAAAAAATAATAATTCTTCCTAAAGCTCGTTATGATTGAACAATACACCTAAAATTGTAAGATTTTAAATCCGTAAGTGATTATAATTCTGCATTGTTAAAAATTGGTTCAAATTTGTTGTTATGCAGAGAAAAAATTACTGATGAATATATGTTAGAGAAGACATTTTCTACTGCTCATGTTTTGAATATGCTCCTACAAAACAACAATATTGAGAGAGGGATTTTAAGAAATATTTTGAATTTATATTATGTCTTCTCGTGGTTGGACTAAATAACGAGTTGTTAATAAAAAATAACGAATCTCGACTCACTGGAACAACACCATTCCCTAAAGTGAATGCTGTAATTTCTAATAATCATGGTCGAGGTCATAGTCGAGGTCGTGACTATGGTGTAGGGGAAGAAACAATTATTCATTCATGGTGGTTGTAATAATCATTCAAATTTCAAGAAAACCACACACGACGATGACAATAAAGGAACGCTTCACAAAATAAGAGTGTTGAAAGTCGTACGCCAAAACACTTAGTTGATCTCTATCAAACCTCATTGAAATAAAAAGGAAAAAACCTAGAAGCAAAGTTTGCATGTCAAGATGATCAGGTATTTGACCCTCCAAACATGACAAATTTAGATGTTGCAGATTTTTTGAATCTCCTGGAGAGAATATTGACACTATTGATAGAGTAGCAAGTTTGTCATTCGCTTATGAAAATATCCAAAATTAATATTATTTTATGTTTTAGTATTTATCTTTTACATTTACTAGTTAAACTTTATATTTCAAGTTTTTTCTGTTTAATTCTTGAATCTTGTTGTAATTTTTGTTTTCTTTAATGAAGAATTATGGACATTTCTTATATTTTGGTTGATCCAAAGATGAACTTCCAAGATTTATGCTTGACAAATACTACAACTACACACATAATACTTAAACATAAGAAATATTTTTCTTAATTGATAATACTTAAAACAAAAGTCAATATAATATCAGGTTCTACAAACTTGATAGAAGACTTTGGAAAAGTAAATATAATTTTGCCTAAAGAAATAAAATTTACTATTAATAATGTCTTATTCTCTAGTAAATCAAAAAAATTTTGTTGAGTTTCAAAGATATACGTTGTAATCATGATCACTTTCAGACCAATAGTAATAAAAAATAATAATAATATAGTGTACCTTTATATTACATCTACTAATTCACTTGAAAAACGTATCTTACAAACACTGCATGCTTTTTCTTTGTGATTATATTATACTCATATACGAGTATTTGACTTATATGTAGCAATGAAACCGAAGTTCATGAATTTAGATATATTTACCATTTGATATGATCGATTGAGTCATTCTAGGTCAGTAATGATGAGAAGAATTATTAAGAATTCACATGGATATCTATTAAATAACTATAAGATTCTTCAATCTAATGAATTGTCATGTGTTGCTTGTTCTCAAGAAAATTAATTATTAAACTATCACCAGCTAAAGTGGGAATTGAATCACCAACGTTTTTAGAACGAATACATGGTGATATATGTGGACCTATTAATCCATCAAGTGAAACATTTAAATATTTTATGATTTTAATCGACGCGTCCAGTAGATGGTCACATGTGTATTTATTGTCAAGCCAAAACCTAGCATTTACAAGATTACTTGCTCAAATAATTAAATTAAAATCACAATTTCTTGATTATATAATTAAGAACATTCGTCTTGATAATGTTGGTGAGTTTACATCTCAAGCATTTAATAATTATTATATATCAATTGGGACAAGTATTGAACATCATGTAGCCCATGTTCATACACAAAGTGGTTTAATAGAATCTTTTATAAAACGTTTGCAATTAATTGCTAGACCATTACTTATGAGAGCAAAGCTTCCAATATCTATGTGAGATTATGTTGTTTTGCATGCAACGTCACTTGTACACATTAGATCAACATCTTATCTTAAGTACTCCCATTTACAATTAGCTTATGGTTAGAAGCCTAATACATCCCATCTGTAAATTTTTGGATGTGCAGTATATGTTCCAATTGCTCCATCACAACGTACTAAGATGGGTCCTCAAACAAGGTTACAAATTTATATGAGATTCGATTTTCCATAAATTATTAGGTATCTTGAAACCCTGACTGGTGATGTATTTACTGCACGACTTGCTAATTGTCATCTTAATAAAAAAATTTCTAACATTAAGGGGAAAAAAATTACATGGAGTGCATCTTTATCGTCTTATTTAGATCTCCGTACAGATCAATGTTGAACTAGAAGTTCAAAAAAATAATCTATTTACAAAATATAGCAAAAACCAAATGTCAGGTGCATTTTTAGATGCTAAGAAAGTGACCAAGTCGTATATACGAGCATACTAGCTGCTACATCTAGAATTGGGATTCCAACAACACAGTAAATTGTTACAACTAATGAGTCTGTGGCACATTAGAAGCGTGGTAGATCGATAGGTTTCAAAGAAAAATCCTTGAAAAAGAAAAGTAGTTAATAATCAAAATGACTCAATTAAGAAAGTAGATATTCCATAAGAAACCCTAGACATGACTATTCATAAGACAATAGAAGAAAGTCAAGTACCTAATGATAATAATGAAATTTTGATAAAAGATGGAACCACACTGATCATATAATTGTTGACAACACATTTTTGCTTATAAGGTTGCTCATGATATTATTTATGAAAATGAAGATTTTGAACCACGATCTATCGAATATAATGGCGACATAAAAAGGATTGACCTTAGTGGAAAGAGGTACTCCAAGAAGAATTAACCTCACTTTGAAGTTTTTGGACCTGTAGTCCAAAACACCTAAAAAAGGTGTAAAACCTCTAGGATACAAATGTGTATTTGTGAGAAAAAAAAAATGAAAATAATGAGTTCACAAGATACAAAATGAGATTGGTTGTTGCAAAGGTCTTGTAATGACCCTACTTAAGAACTAACCTCAAGACCGTTACTTTATGGCTGCATAAATATTCTTACATAGATTTCAACAGTGAAATATAATACTTAAAAGAAACTTCAAAATTTAAAAAAATCCTTTAGTCAGGATCCTAAGAAAAAACTTATCAAAAGACATTCAAAACAAAAACAGACATCAAAGAAAAATTCGTGAGTCTACGAAAAATAGAAACGAATCAATAGAAGTTCATTAAAATCGTGCAGACTTGTCCATGGCCATATAACCCTGGTCGTCAACCACTACACACAGTACATTCGTTACCTAAAAAATGTTAACATAATAAATTGAGTATTTTTAACAAATACCCAATAAGTGACATAACCTACATGGTCAGATCTACAAGCGCACTCATTCATGCACACTCATGGTATAAGCTTTTGGGACCTACTACTCAATGGTTGACAGTATATCATATTTCTTATGCCGGATGAACAACAACCTTATCCCACCATGGTGTCATCTCACTTTGGGTACAAGTGTGTGCCCTAAGAATAATTAGGGGCATCCGACTGTATCTGATGCTAGATGACACTCATTCAGCACAGTTGAATTCTACCTAACACCGACCTTTTAGGAGTGGGAGGCAGTCGTCATCCTCTTATAAAATCATGGTTCTATGGTTCATGCAAGGTCCCACATATATACGACATGAATTCTTAATATCATACAACATGCATGTCGTACCACATCATTCAGTATAAATATATCATATTTCAACAAACAATTCCCAAGCATGGAAACACATGTAGTAGAATATCCCATAAACACATCGAGATCATACATGAAATTATGCCACAACACTTATCATGGTTACTAATACATACATGGCATATTATACTATTCATCTAGATATCCTACACATATATGTATTGAATCATACGAACACATACATCATCCAACCTAAGCCCTTAACTAGTCCATAAGTGGAATCACTTACCTCTAACGAGTTATAAACTTCTCTAAAAAGTTGGTCAAGGATCACCCAATCAATCTAAAGTCAAACATGAAAAATCACTTTAGAAACTCAACTTAAATTAACTTTTAACGAATTTTGAGGCTACACCGAGGGATAAGACATTGCTAGGAGCTTACTGTTTAGGGAAATCGAATCCACGCGCTGTCGCATGCATCGCCACACGCACCGCTAGATTTTGACTCACGAACCATTGGATATGAAACTTCATGACAACACAAATTCAACGTCGCTGACCGTGCATGAAACAAAACCTCCATGAGCCCTCAAGCGCGGCTAAAGAGTTGCGTGTGTAGTCCACTAGCTGTCGTGAACAGTGGCTTTCTCCGGCACGTGTGGCTTCACCTCTAGTCCATTCGACGTCCCGTTTCCACCAACGTATAGATCTGATCCTCGGGGTCGTTTTCCACCCTTCGTTGCAATAAAAAACCCAGTTTTTGCCTAAAAAGAAAAGAAAACTTGGTTAAAGGTCGTATCGAACAAAACTAAAAAACAAAACACCAACCAACGTTCTTACCTTCCGGATCTGAAATTCCCCACTGCCTTTAGTCGCCCACTGTCGAAAGTGAGATAAAATCGCTTGATTCGTGATGAAAACCATAAGAAAAAGGCTCTAAAACGCAAGAAACACCTACCCGAACTTTTCTCGGCGATCTTGAGCACCAAACTAAAACTGGAGCTAGTGCTGCTACTAGAGGGTGGTGTGGCCGAGAAAGAGAGTGAGATCTTAAGAGAGGGAGGGGAGGCGTGAGTGAGAGGGAGAGAGATTTTTTTTTTTTGGGCAAAACAAGTGAGAGGGTGGTTGGGTTCATCTTATTCTTATATATGGTACACCTTAGAATCCTAACCCTAACCTCCTCTTGGCTTAATTACAAAAATGTCACCAAGCTAAATAATTGTTTTTTCAAAAATTAACTTAATTAATTAACAAAGAATAAAAATTACGGGTTCTTATAGGTCTGGTATTGATTATGAGGAGACATATAATCCGATAGTGGATGAAATAACGCTGATGTTCATGCCAAAATCCGGCTCAACGGTAAATTTGTTTAATGGGACGAATAAGTGAGCAGTGAGCCAAGTAGATGAGCAGTGAGTAGTGAGCCAAGCAGATGAACAATGAGCAGTGAGCAAGCAGTGACCAGTGAGTAGACGAGCAGTGGGCAATCAACACCTACGAAACAAGTACACTGTGCACAGGTGTGGTGCTAAGCCACCGACACTCCGACGCTCAAGTCAGCTCGAGTTTTAGAAATAACTTAGCACAAGTAAGATTGGTTGGAATTGTTTACCTCTAGCATGCCTTTTGTCTATCATATATAGGGATGTTGATTAGCTATGGACATTGTAACTGTTATCTCCTTTGGTAACCTTTTGATTTGATTGCAGATCGTGCAATAACATACTAGCGTTACGTGCGTTGCATAATCTTTATTGATCACTACTATGATAATGCAGGTAACGGATAGGTCGGTTCGATTGACCCAAGTAGATTCTTGCCTACCACGTGGTCGACCGAGCCGAGCACTCCATTTGGACTATGGTCGACCAAGCTGAGCAGTTCATTTGAACTGTGATCGACCGAGCCGACCACTCCATTTGGAGTGAGCCAACCACTCCAATTTGGGGTGACTCCAAATTGGAGTCACGCCAAATTTGAGTCACTCCAATTGGAGTGTGGTCGGCTCTCCAATTTGGAGTGAGTCACTCCAATTTGGGGTGTGGTCGGCCTCGACCGTCCACTCCAATTTGGAGTGAGGTTGGTCTGGGCCAACCTCTCCAAGTTGGAACATGGTCAATTTTTGTCATTCGCTCCTTTTTTGGGTAGTTTCTTTTCGGAAGTCGACTTTATTGACTTCTCTTATTTGATAGGCTACCTAAGTCCCCCCTTTTCAGGTTGAGCTCATACTGGGCTTGACCTCTCCAAAACTTACCGAGCTGACCTATTGGACCGAGTTTCTCGGTCTAAAGAGATTAGTTTTGGGCTTATTGTTTGTTCGACTAAGTCTCCCTTAATCCTTATCTCATATCTCATTTTTCTACCTCTAACAGTAGCTCCCACTCCCGTGTGGGGTTTGTGGCTCTTTTGGGCTACCATGAGTTTGGTTTATTTTCTCGTACCCCATTCGGGAGTAGAAACTAAATGGAGAAAAAATTTTGATTTGTGTATGAGACCCCACTCTAAGGTGGGAGCTTTCCATGGTTGCTATTCTACTACAGGTTTGACCATAGGTGAGCTCCCAATTCGTAGTCAAAGGGTTCATTTTCACAAGAGGTGGTTGGTTCGTTTTGACTTTTAGTCGATCTTCACTCGGCCAAGTTCTCTGGCCGAGCCCTTGTAGACTAAGTCTCTTTGCTCGGCTCGGCATAACTTCGTCTCTTCGATTTGTTCACCACTTGACTTAAACTTAACGTTTATATTGCACTACTAGCCCCCAATTCATGTTTGAAAATGCGTCTGAGTGCAGTGCTCAAGACAAAAGACTTATTTATTACTTATTTGTGAATTACAT
>JAOANK020423359.1:0-13428 GCA_026257165.2 Telfairia occidentalis | reverse complement strand
TAACATCAATAACAACTTTATTGACTATTGAACGTGTTTACAAGCCATTCTTGTTTTAGGACATACATACCCAACAATTTTGTCTCTCCAAATGGCGTCCCCTTTTCGGAATGAAAATGGCCTTTTAACTTGCATTTTGCCTGCAGCGTCGATACTAGCATCTCGACACAAGCCTTAAGTGGTTAAAGTTTGTGTGATGCAGGCATTACTTAAGGCGTACAAAGGGTGTAGTGTCAAGACGCTTGAAGTAGCATCTCAACGGTACTTCGTGGGCTGCAAAGGCCTGAAGCACGTGCAGATGTGGTGAGTGTGCCATTACTAATGGCATTGAGATGCTCTCACCAGCGTCTCAATGTTGTTGTTCCTTGCACATGCGGCTCAATTGAGATGCCATTGAGCAGCATCTAGACGCCCCTTCTAGGCGTCTAGACGCTCTTGCATTTTCTAGAATGGCGCGTGCCCATTCTTAGGTGTTGAGACGTCGTTAAGCAGCGTCTCAACACTGTTGAATCCAGCTTGTTGCTCCCTTGGGTTAACTTATGTTTTGGCTTTGGTTCTTCATTTTCTGACTAAATTTAGTCTTCTTAGACTCGTTTTTCAACCCAAACAGACCAGAATTCATATTTTCATCAAAATAATGCTCGATACATACAATTTAACAAACTAACTCGTGAAAGCTCTGAAATTACGTAACAAAACTAGCTAAAACTAAGCCTAAGGATTATCAGTGTGCAAATCAAACATTTCTACCATGGATTAACACCTAAGTCTCGGTTAGTCCTTGATGCGTCAGCTAATGAAGCCTTATTACAGAAAACCTACAATGAAGCATTGGATATTCTAGAAAGAATATCCAATAACAATTCGCAGTGGACGAATGAGAGAGAAAATGGACAGAGGAAGGGAACAGGAGGAAAGATGGAGATGGATGCTATTACAACAGTGAATGCGTTAGTAGCGACTGTGACAAATATGTTAAAAATAATGAATGCAACCACGACTCAACTGATCAAGGCAGCTCAAGGATCTATAGAGGTTAGTTATGTTTTCTCAGGAGAAGCACATCTTTTCGAAGACTACCCATCCAACCCTGCATCCTATATTATGTTGGACAAAACAACCAAGGACGCAACAATGCTTATTCGAATACATACAATCCAGGATGGAGACAACACCTGAATTTTTCTTGGGGTGGTAAACAAGCAAGCAGCAACAATGCGCCAACAACGTGGCAATAATTTCCTCCAAGATTTATGAACCCAACAGTTCAGCAAAATATAGCAACAAAAAAGTTCAACCAATATAGTAGAATAACCAGTCAAGTAATTTGGAGAGTTTCATGAAGGAATATATAATGAGGAATGATTCTGTTATGCAAAGTCAAACAGCGACGCTGAAGAATTTGGAAGAACAAGTGGGGCAGTTAGCGACAAAATTCGCAGCAGACTAGTGGGTATACTGTCGAGTACAACTAAAGTGCCCAATAGTAATGGAAAAGAGTAATGCAAGGCCATTATCTTGAGAAGCAGAAAAGAGTTAGTGCAGGAGAACGAGAATATGGTACCAATTAAGTAAAAGCGTAAGATTATGCAAGAAGAAAACAGTAAAGAAAAATATAAAGAGGTAGTCAAGAATATAGATAACAAAAGCGACAAGAATGCTACATCAAATAAACAGATGGAAGCTGAAGAACTACCTAAAGTTCTCCCACCACCCTTTCCACAGAGACTAAGAAAAGAAATGACGAAATTGGATGTACTGAAACAATGGTATATCATATTCCACTACCAGAAGCCTTAGAGCAAATGCCTAGTTATGTAAAATTCTTGAAAGATCTTCTGACAAATAAAAAAAGATTAGGAGTGTTTGAGACTATAGCATTAACAGATGAATGCAGTGCTATTCTGTCAAGCAAGATACCAGAGAAAATGAAAGATCCC
Organism: Telfairia occidentalis; assembly: GCA_026257165.2. NCBI lineage: Eukaryota > Viridiplantae > Streptophyta > Magnoliopsida > Cucurbitales > Cucurbitaceae > Telfairia > Telfairia occidentalis. Next base: position 11,488 of record JAOANK020423359.1, on the reverse strand, counting down.
AAAAGTTTCATAATTCCATGCCCTATTGGAGATCAGTACATGGGCAAAGCATTGTGTGATTTAGGGGCACGTATTAACCTAATGCCCTATATGTCTTTAAATAGTTGGGAATAGGTGAAGTAAGACCCACAACAGTGACATTTCAGCTTGTAGATTGCTCTATGGCGCATTCGAAAGGAAAAATCGAGCATGTTTTGGTAAAAGTGGATAGTTTTATCTTCCTAGTAGACTTCATCATCTTGAACTATGAAGCAGATTCGCGAGGTTCCTATCATTTTAGGAAGGCCATTTCTGGAAACAGGAAGAACATCAACCGACGTGCAGAAGGGGATTTTAACTATGAGGGTTAACGATCAAAAAGTTACTTTCAATGTGTTCAACTCCCTTAAATAACCAGATGATTTGGAAGAGTGTTCTATGTTGCAAGAAAAGGAGGACCTAGAGAATATAAGTCTGATCTAGGAAGAAGAGAAAGATGATAACAAAGATAAGAGGAAACAAACATGGAATAGCTTTGTGGTATCTTTGTGACAATATCGGGTGGAGAGAAAAATAGCAACTGAATGATAAAAGCTCTAGATTTATCTAGAAGGAAAGGTCGACCAATGAAATCCTCGTTTGAAGAAGCTCTAGCAGTGGAGAAGAAACTTTTACCTCCCACTCTTAAATATGCTTATTTAGATAATGAGAACTAGCTTCTAGTCATCATTTCATCAAGGTTGTGTACTGAATATGAATTGTCTCTATTGCAGGTACTTAAGAAACATCGTCAAGCAATTGGATGGACTTTAGCTAACATCTCAGGAATCAGGCCTACAATATGTATGCACATAATACATTTAGAGGATGATGTGAAGAAATGCATGGACGCACAGCGTTGCCTTATCCCCATTATGAAAGACATGGCAAACAAAAAAGAGATCATCAAATGGTTGGACGCAAGGATCATATACCTGATAGCTGATAGCACTTGGGTCAGCCAAGTTCAATGCGTACCAAAGAAAAGGGGAATTATAATTACTACCATCGAAAGAGAAGAAATTATTCCAACCATAATAATGTCTAGATGGAGAGTCTGCATGGAGAATCTACATGGATTATCGAAACTCAACAAGGTAACCAAGAAAGATCATTTTCCACTCCCTTTTATTGACCAGATGTTAGATCGATTGGTATGGCAAGAATATTACTGCTTTCTAGATGGATACTCGAGATACAATCAGATTATAATAGCCCCAGAGGACCAAGAGAAAACAACATTCATGTACCCATACGGAACATTCGCTTTTAGAAGAATGCCATTCGGTCTATGTAATGCGCCAACAACATTCCAGCGATGTATGATGGTAACTTTTTTTAATCTAATAAAAGAAACGATAGAGGTATTTATGGACGACTTCTCTATCTTTGGGAAGTCATTTGAAACATGCTTACATAATTTGGAGAAGGTGTTGGAGAGATGTGAACATAACAACTTGATACTCAATTGGGAAAAATGCCACTTTATGGTGCAAGATGGGATTGTTCTAGGGCGCAAGATCTCCAAGCAAGAATAAAAGTAGACCAAACTAAAGTTGATATCATCAATAAGCAGCCTGCCCCATCTTCAGTCAAGCAAGTTCGTAGTTTCATATGACATGCCAGATTCTATAGAAGATTCATAAAAAATTTCTCAACGATAGCCAAGCCACTGTGCATGTTGTTGAAGCATAATAGGTAATTTGTATTCACTGTTGATTGTTAAAAAGGGTTTGAGATGTTGAAGCATAATCTAATAACTTCACGAATCATCAGGGGGCTAGATTGGATGAAACTCTTTGAACGAATGAGTGATGCAAGTGATTAGGCTGTTGGTGCAGTGCCAAGCCAAAAACATGAGAAGATAATTCATCCCATTTATTACACTAGTAAAATGATGACTAAAGCGCATTGTAATTACACTACCACAGAAAAAGAAATGTTAGCGATAGTTTTTTCTTACGATAAATTCATATCGTATTTGATTGGAACCAAAGTTTTCATGCATACAGACCACGCTGCAATAAGGCATCTAATGGTAAAGAGAGATGCAAAGGCACGTCTAATAAGATGAATATAGATATTACAAAAATTTTATGTGGAAGTCATAGATAGGAAAGGAGCTGAAAATTAGGTTGCTGACTATTTATCCCAGATAAATGAGAATGAAAAAGATAATACATTTAGCCAAGTTAAGGAACAGTTTCCAGATGAATCTATTCTAATAGTAAGTGAAGAATCGCCACCATGGTATACAGACATTGTAAATTGCCTTTTTAGTAAAATCGTCCCTTATGATCTTAAAGGGACAGCGACGAAACGATTTATGGCGTAAAGACGAAAATTCTTCTAAGATAAGCCATTTTTGTACCATCTAGGGCCAGATTCAATTCTCCGGAGATGCATGATGGACAATGAAATCAAGGATATTTTATGGCATTGTCATGCATCTCCATACCGTGGCCATAATGCAGGAAAGAAAACTGCAACAAAGGTGTTACGATCAGGCTAGTATTAGCCTTAACTTTTCAAGGATAATTACATATTTTTTCAAGGATGTGATCGATGCCAAAGGATGGGGAACATTTCACAAAGGAAAACTACATCATTGGTGTAGAGTTGTTCGATGTATGGGGAATAGACTTCATGGGGTCATTTCCAACATCTCAAGGATATTCTTAATATATTTATGGTAGTTGATTATGTTTCTAAATGGGTGGAAGCGATACCCTATAACCACAACGATGCAAGGAGAGTGGAAAAATTCTTGAAAAAGAATATATTCACAAGATTTGGAACGCCCAAAGCATTAATAAGCGATGAAGGAAGATATTTTGTTGATAAGATCATGGAAAACTTATTACGTAAGTACAAGGTGCAACATCGTGTAGCTACAACATATCACCCGCTAACCAATGGACAACCTGAGATATCAAATTGCAAAAGCAAATCGATATTGGACCAAACGGTAAGTTTAAATAGAAAGGATATGGCCACGCTACTAGACGAAGCTTTGTGGGCATATTGAATGGCTTTCCAAATATCATTCAAGGCAAAAGATTTCATTATGCAGGAATTTGATCAGTTGCAGGAGCAATATTCCCCGGCGGTGTACGAGCGAAGACACGTTGTAGAAGGGTGCCAGGTGCAGCAATGATAAATTTTCTTTGAAAAATCTTTCGTCGAGCTTCGAAAATGGTTTCTACAAGAAGAGAAGGCAGACAAAAAATCAAACAATCTGGCAAGAAATATGAGGCAACAACTACCTCTGAGCCAATGATGCTAGATTCTTCTTCATTAGAAGAAGAAAGGCCACCCAACCAAACTACAGCAGAACGTGAGCTAATGACTGTCAACCGAAGCTGCTGAAAATGGCTTATCTGGTAAACAAATCACCAAAATGCGCAGCCGAAACGCCACCACCACCACCACCTACTAAGAAGAAAAAGAAAAAAAAAACTGCTCAAGAAAACAAAAGTTTCGGCAGGAGAGACCAAGAAGAAGAAGGGCAATCGAAGCGGAGACATTTTAAATAGGAGGTGAGCAAACCGCCCAGACCAACGGACACCCAAACCATGGGAGAAAGTGCAGTATCGTAGGTTACTACCATCCCCCCTCACCCTCTATGTTGCCATCTGAGGCACCTCCTATCACACCAAAACCAGTTTCAATAGCACCATCTAAGGTGCGTACTGCGAACATAGCAACATATCCTATCAACGAGGAGATGAGGCATGATGAGGCGCCACCGCAAAACGAAAGAGATACAACTGAGCTTAATATAGAGGACGAGGGTGAAGAAATAGTTCAACCCACTCATGAAAAAGACCACTTTCACGATTTGTATGAAGAGTCTGTAGTGAACTTGTGTAAGAAGCTTAACAGCAACACGAACCTCATTCTGAGACAATGCTTGACATTCCCCAATCTGAGACCACTAAGAAGAAGAAAAAGAAAAAGGAGAAGAAAGGAAAAGTGATGCGGAGTGATGCTACCATGGAGAAAGATGCAGAGGTATAAATCATACTGGGACAGCCATTTTTTACCACTAAAAGGACCTTGATTAATGTTCAACAAGGTAAGCTAACCTTGAGAGTGAATGATGAGGAGGTAATCTTCAACATCATCGATCCATGAAATACTTTGACGAGGTAAGTACATGTCATAGGATAGATGTAGTTGATGAAACTGTTGCTAAAATGAGAGAATTGATATTTTCCATTGTTAATCTTGAGGAAAGCATACAAGATTTTGATTGCGATAGCTTAGACATTCTGGATGATGATGTTGAGTTTGATTATGCTACATTAGATTATATTCCTGTTCATCATGTTGATCATGAATATCTATCATTATTACATGTTAATGAGATTGAAATTGGTGAACTACTTGTAGTTGAATTGAAACAATTGCCCGCACACCTACATTATGCTTTCTTAGATGATTCTTCTACTTATTATGTGATTATTTCTATTGATTTAAGTAAAGTAGAAGAAGAGAAATTGTTGATAGTCTTTCGTGCATGTAGGTCTACTTTAGGTTGGTCCATTAGCGATTTGAAAGATATTAGTCCATCTGTGGTCATGCATAAAATTATTATGGAAGAGACCTTTAATCTTGCTATAGAACACTAAATGGAGACTTAACCCTGCTATGAAAGAGGTAGATAAGGCATAGGTGTTGAAACAGTTGAATGCAGGTATTATTTATGTCATTTTTGACAGCTCTTGGGTAAGTCGTGTGTAGGTTGAAAGGTGGGATGACTATAATTAAAAAAGAGAATGATAAGTGTATTCTCACCAAGACAGAAATAGGGTTGCGTGTGTGTATAGATTATAGGAACCTGAATAAGGCTACCAGAAAAGATCATCTCCTGCTTTTTTTTTTAGTAATCAAATGTTAGATAGGCTTAATAGTTACCCTTATTACTGCTTTCTTGATGGCTATTCAAGTTACAACTCAATCGCCACTGCTCCTGAAGATAAAGAAAAGACGATGTTCACATATCCATATCAAACATATGCTTTCAGGAGAATGTAGTTTGGGTTGTGCAACGTGCTTAGGACATTCCAGCGTTGCATGATGGCCATCTTTTATGACCTTATAGAGGAGATTCTTGAGGTTTTTATGGAAAATTTCTTTGTTTTTAGTTCATCTTTTTATAATTGTTTACATAATTCTGTCTCTAGTTTTGCAGAGGTGCCAAGACACCAACCTTGTTTTGAATTGGGAGAAATCTTATTTCATGATCAAGGAAGGTATAGTTCTTTTACACAAGGCCTTAGAGAAAGGCTTGGAGGTGGATCAAGCCAAGATTTATGCTATCAAGTAGCTTCTATCTCTAGTGAATGTGAAGAGAATTCGTAGTTTTTTAGGACACGCAAATTTTTATCATCGTTTTATTCATGATTTTTCTAAGACAACTAAACTCTTGTGTAATCTTCTTGAGAAGAACTCTATTTTTTATTTTGATGATACACTTTTTATAGCTTTTAATGTGTTAAAAAAGAAATTGACTTTTGGCTCTATTATTGTTGTGCCCGCCAACGTCATGATAAATTGTTTGATATTGATTATGCAAGTAGAACTCTACATAATGCACAACAAAATTACACTAGCACTAAAAAAGTGATGCTTGCGGTTGTTTTGGCATTTGATAAGTTTAGGCCCTATTTACTTGGTGCTAAGGTCACTGTTCATACTAATCATGCTGCTCTTAAATTCTTGTTTAATAAAAAGGATACTAAAACCACACTGATAAGATGGATTCTCTTGTTGCAGAAGTGTGATTTTACCATCAAGGACAAGTGATCATTCTTAGAAAGAAAGTTAAAATGACCACCCTCAGATTAAACATTCGATGATCTTTTGAGTTAATTGAGTAACGTAGTTATCAATATATGCTAAATGTCCAATTTGAGCCCAACCCTTTTATGTATATATAAAAATTAAAGGAAAGAATGCTTATATGAATCTACGTGTGAGTCAAGTGCAAATGGAAGTAGGGGCACAAAAAGGTGCCTGAGTAGAATAGATCCTTAAGCTAAAAGTTGTATGAATAACATTTTTAGTACACACGCGCGAGAAATAGAAACACAAAATTCCCTATTTCTTTTCACGTCATTCAAGGAGGGTTGATTCAACATTTACACTTCATATATAAAAAGAAGGGTGTTGGATATAGGGTAATCAACCATTGAAAAAAGAAAGAAATACCCCAAAAAGGAACATTCTCTCTCGAAGACGAAGACCCAGGCGACAGAGACATGCTGGCCAGCTTCCTTGGAGCATACTTTTTTCTCTTTCTTTTGCCTTCTACTAGCCTCATTTATTGCTTTCCACATTTCTTTATGGCTTTCATTTATGGCTTTGTGTCTTTCGCTTTTGTGGCTTCTAACTAAACCCATTTACAAGTGGCTAAAGATGAATCTCCAAATTGTGTGATACTACTGCTGTGAGCTTCTTTCTATTAATAAAACTATGTTTTAGCTTGTTTATGTTGCCTAGTTGAGAGGTTATTTAGCTCGGTTGATCAACGGTTGAATACACTAGCTATTTCTTTGTTGACGGGCCGAGAAGTAATCAAAATTGCTTAAACAATACATCATTTAATACACTAGACATAGTGAGAAAGGTCGTAAAACCAAAAGGGGTGAGTCTATGAATAGTAGGTTGTAGTTTAGACATAAATGCAATTTATTTTCTTAAACTCTAGAGCTTCGATAGAGTGACATGAGTGCGATCCCGTTTGACGTCTTGATATGGAGCCATAGAGATGCACACTAATGACGGGTCAACATTCAAGATGAATGGTCAAAGGGTGAAGCATTATTGTGGAAAAGAAGAGTGGTGGTTAGAGGACATGTTCTTAAAGGATTCGATTGAGTTTGACGTTCGTCTAGCTCGAGACTTTAAATCATTTGAGAGGCAATCTGAGTTTATTGTTTTCGTTAGTTTGCTTTATTTAGTTTAGATTTTGTTGTGTTCTCCTCTCATGTGCTTCTGCGATATTCCCTATGTTAAAGGAGTTTTATTCATGCTCGTACTCATCCACATGCTTGTCGATTTCATGAAATACCTCACTCTTTAGGCCAATATAGTTTACTTTCATTATGCATTGTCTTCTTTTTCATACATTCAAAACAAAATATATTTTTAAGTTTGGGGTGAGGTGTACTGAGTACTTTGTGTTGTTTAGCTTTGAATTTCATGAATCATAGGACTTTTATGGGATTCTAAATTTCTGAGATATTTTTAAAAAATCTTGGACTGATTCGAATCATTTGAGATTGTTTGAGTGTTGAATTGTTGTGAAACTCTGTGCTTTCTAATGATTGGGATGACCTATGATTTGTTCTTATGTGTATGTTGTGATGCAATTATAGAAATAGGAAGGCATACTTCTAATTTGTGTTATTTTAAATCCTTCTTGGATTCTCTTGTTTTGAGCACTTGCCCCACTTGTTTAGGGTTATGAAGGTTTAGAGTGCTTTTAATGCAGCTATAATTTAGTTGTCACCACGAAAGGTCGTAATACTAGTTAAGTGATTTTCTAGAATGTTTGGTAGCAATGCTTCATAATTTTTTAAGAAGATTACTCCTTTTTAGATGCAGTAGTAATCAGGAGCATTGATGACACCCATTGTCTGCCACTGCATGAATGCAGTAAAGGAAAGTGAGTAAGCTTAGGCACCTCCGATGGATGCCTTGCCAATAGTTGGATATCTTTCATCACTAATATGGGTAAGCCAAAAAGAAGGCAGTACATTTTGAGAGGGTTCTTCTTTTATGAAAACGAAAAAAAAGGTGAAAAAGAGAGGAAAAAAACAATCAACCTAGCATTTTTCTTCACAACTTGGATTTCTAGAAATTGCTTAGCAGTTCCTTAGAGCTAGAGTAGGGGGCAAACTAGAGAAGGTTTCTTTAAACTCATTCCAAGCTTATAAGGACAAAAATAAGAGGGGCTTGCACACCCACACGCGAGGGATGAAAAGAATTGACCTTAAAATCTCATGATGATAGAATGTGCTTGAAAGTTTCTGTTGTTGTGCCCAATGTATCTTTATAGCAATGAGGTTGCAGTTAAATGCATGCAAGTTTTGAGTTTCCTTACGTTGTTGTAATTTTTTTTTGTTCGAGAGTAGCAAAACTCTAAATTTGGGATGGTTGAGTGCACTTGAAAAGTGCTATTTTAAGACTCTTATTTAGCTAGTTTTGTGCTTAAATTGTGAGCTTTGATGTCATTGTTGTTGTAGGAACCGAGTTTCTAGAAAGAAAGTGAAGATTTTGAAGTTATTAGAAAGAAATGGAGCTTAAGTCGTGAAATTTGAGAACAAGGCATGTACGAAGTGAAGAAGAAGCCCAAAAACCTGAGGGGTAGCATCTCGACGCCACTGAGAAATGTCGAAAAACTCAAAAATTGCTTCTATAGAAATTTTTCTCGAGCCAACAACGTTGAGACATTGGAATTCAACATCGAGGCACTTAAGAAATTGAAATTACGCCTCGATCACTCGATGTTATTCAACATTGCAAAGTATTGTGTTCAATTCCAAAAAGCATCGAGATGCTGAAACCAATGTCGGGACGCTCCGAAAATGACGAAAAAATGAATTTGGAGGCACATGCATGTTTTCTGAGGGACAAACTTGTCTTTCTACAGGACAACATCAAGACATTGTTCCTAGCATCTCAACGCTCCCAAGGGTTGCAGCATGTAAACTTAATTTTCTGCCGAAAATTGGAGTCCTTTTTTGCAGAGAATTTCGAGGAACGGTGAATTTCTCTTGGAATTTGGAGCTAGGAGCATTAAAGGAGTGCAATTTAGGGCTTGAAGGTAAAAACCAAAAGCTTGGGTTGCAATCTTATAAGGACACGGAGTCGGATCATCCAGATAGTCATTTCCTTTTTATTCTTTCTCTTTAAATTTCTAGATATCAATGTGTTAAATCTATATTTTATGTTCTAAGACTATGAGTAACGAAATTTCTTAAGTTCTAGGGTGGTTATGTAGTTTATGGATTAGTTATTTGTTGGTTGTATTCTTAAGACTCAATTTATCCTTAATTTCATTCTAGTAATTTTGTATGTAATGCTTTTAAGCAATTGGTCATTGACTAATTGATGTATGCTTAGTTTCTTACTCGAGAGAGAGGATTTTAGGCTCGATATAAAATACTAGACTATTGTTCATTTATGCATGAGAGTGATAGGTGAACATTAGAGGTTTCCAATGAAGGAGTTATAGGGTCGTATGGCAACATTAGAGGGGTGAATAGGATTGCTTAAAAAATTAAAACTTCTTTGAATTAAATTAGACAAAAATAATGAGATTAAAACTAATCAAATTAGCACCCAACAATTAACAAGAAATATATAACGATTTAGCTAAGCATGCATTCTAATCAAGAAAGTAATTCAGCAGCAAAAATTAGAAGTAACGAGAAGAGAAACCGAGAATTTTATAGTGGTTCAGAAATTCGTATTTCACTTCTCAAGACTTCTTCTTGGGTATTTTACTGTAGCACCTCTCTAACGAGTGAGAATCAAATAGGTCGATTACTCTTTTTGCGAGTACAAGAGTAAACCCCCTACCAATCTTTTTATAGGTTTAGGATCCAACCTATACCAGTCTTTTTATCGAGTTCAAGATCGAACCACTATTGATCCTTTTAACAGATTCATGATCAAACCTCACTACAAATCCTTTTTCGGTCTTAGAATTAAACTGCTACAAATATTTGTTCAAGTTCAAGATTTAACCGCTCTCACAATCCCAAGGTGCTCCCACATCTTATTACAAAAATTCAATAAAGTAAGATGAAATTTGAAACCCTAAAAAATTACAAGCTCTCTCACAAAGTGCAAATGAACAAATTTAGCACACAAATATAATCTAATCACTCAACTAATTGGTCTCTCATGAGGATCTCATTCTGCTCTTTCAACTCTTAGCAATCTGCAGTGTCGTAATCGTGATCTTTGTGGAACTGACAGTACTTCGAGTTGTCTCTCTTGTGGAAGCCAACTTTCATTTTGCTGAGTGGTGGGAAAAGTCCCACCTTCTCTGTCATTGCATAAATCTCGTTAATCGAGATAGTTGTTGGTGTATACTTTTCAAACCTCAATCCATGGCTCGACCACTTATCTTTCGGCGTGGCTTCTTTGCTCTGGAAAGGTGTCGGTTTTGCAACCTCTCCTTCCTCTTGTGGGATGATGGCTAGAAGTGACCCTTGTTAGCTAGCTTCTTAGAGACCCTTGCCAGCTAGCTTCTTGGAGATGAGTAGATCCTAGATCGCCATTGTTGTGTGAACCTCACAAGTGCACAGGGCTGTAGTAGTATATAAAACGGTCGTGAGACCGAGTACCATCCTCTGGGAATCAGGTTTCTACTTCTATTTAGTACTAAAATATTAATTGTCAATTTTATTTACGAGAACAAAAGCGCTTGCAATGAGTTTATTTAAACTTAAAAGAACGCAATACAAGTAGGCACGTAAACAGTAGAATTCAAGGGACACGTAGTTTTAGCGTATTGGCATTGTAAACAGAGCAATTAACTAGTTAATTCAACTTGAGAGATGCATTCATTTGCCTATTTTCTAATTCTACGATTTATAAACTCAAGCTTTCCCCTCTCAAGGTTCACCAGTGCTCACAAATAACTTCATATTCAATGTCTCGCAATAAGAAATTAAAAGTGGCAAAAACATAACCTATCATGGACCTCATATGCTCCCCTATCACTTTCACACATAGAAAAATATATGTCGAAACTCCTATGTCTAAATTACGACTCCTTTCAAACAAAGCTATAAACACAGAATTTAACACATTCATTGGCACATAAATACATACTAAAGGTGCTGAAATTTAGAAGAAAAGAGTAAATAAATGTATTTAAGAGATAAATAATACAATTAATTGTCCACCGATTCAACCAACACCTTAAAACTAACTAATTTAGCTACAAATCATCTCAAAAGACAGCCCAATATCCAACATTACAGTAGTTTTATAGAATATAAAAGGGAAGAAAGGAAACTCTAGGGTCGATTCTTCTCTGTTTCCAACTCCAAACTGACTGTCGTGGTCTTGGTTTTCACTCCCGAACACTAGAAAAGCCTTCAATCAACTCTAGCAAAAAAAGCTCAAGGTAAAACGCCTCTGTTCCTCCAGGTTTGCACCAAGAACGGCCCCCAAATTCATTCTCCCTGAAACCTAAATTGAAAAATAGCTTTTATAGTTCTAGCCAACAACGTCATGACGCTAGGGGTAGCATCTCGACATTGTTCAATGCTGCCCTTCTTAAGCTTCACAACCTACATGGGGATGGAAAACATGCTTCCGGTCAAAGGTATGGTAGCGTCAAGATGCTACTTCGAAGGGAAAGGATGTGTTGGGGTTGATGCCCTAAACCTTCGTGGTCTTGTAATTTTATTCAAATTATTTATTTAATAAAATAAGAGTT
>JAOANK020423358.1:0-26286 GCA_026257165.2 Telfairia occidentalis | reverse complement strand
TTTCTTGCATAATCCATAACGAGCTAGCAAGTGGACCTTATGGACCTATCAGTTTGAAGCTCCAATGATACGAGATTAATTAATTTAATCAACATTCATTAATTATCAGTCACTCCACTAAAGACCGACAGCTGCACTCTTCGCACTGTAGATATGTTTCTATGTCCATAGATTTAATCAATCAATAGTGAATTGACCCTTCACAATTGCTCATAATCACAGCTGGGTCAAATTACCGTTTTACCCCTATGCTGCCCCTAACTCCGTAATTACCACTGATACCTCTAATGAACAATATACTCATAGTCCAACTATGAGCTACACCCCTCTTTGGCCAGTGAGAAGGTGAGGCGCCTCATTAATCAAGTTCCAGTATTAGCTCTTAAGGAAGCAATTCTAAATGAGTGAATTTCATTCTTGTACAGCTGAGTTCCCAGCTCCCTGTTCAAACAAATCTCCAAAAAAGGTAGGCTTATTGAGTCAGCATATCTGGCCACTCTCACCCATACTAATCAAAGGATTGCCTTCACAGACAAGAGTTCACAACTGACTCAAGATTAAGGTCGAGTCACCTATGATCATCCTATTGAAGTGCAAGTCTCTTCCAGCAATGGTGCTATATTGAGAGACGAATCACTTCGCAGTCCGGTCTTATACATGTCTCACATATATAGGATATCCCCACTCACATGTCTCTACGGGAATGTTTTGGATCGAAACGTTTGTGACACTTTACAACACTTGTAACAATCACAAAACGCGTCGTATCCGTAGTATCAACACGATAAGGCACCTAACCTTATCCATATATTACAGACTAGTTAGGTTATTCCTTAAACATGATCTGCCTGTATGTCTCCACATACATGTTTAAGTTTCTCATAAAATAACCTTGGATCTTAGTTTATTGGATTGAGTTTATGCCCACTAAATATTGAATAAAATAACTCTTATTTTATTAAATAAATAATTTGAATATATTAATTACAAGACCACGAGGTTTACGACATCAACCCCAACAATACTTACCTCAGGAGGGTTCTTAGGAGTTCGATAGATGTCAAAGCTTGCCTCTTCGTCATTCACCCTTACGGTGAGGATACCTTCTTAGACGTCAATTAAGGCCCTTCCAGTGGCCAAGAATGGTCTTCCCAGTATAATGGGCATCTTTGAGTCTTCTTCCATGTCTAGGATTATGAAATCTACAAGAAAAATGAACTTGTCAACTTTAACTAACACATCCTCTATTATACCTTTCGAGTATGTCACCAATCGATTGGTTAACTGATGTCGGATGGTACTCGATTGTACTTGCCTCAAGTTCAATTTCCTAAAAATTGACAGAGGCATGAGATTAATAGAGGCACCAAGATCAGACAAAGCACGATTAATCTTTAAGGTACGAATAGTAGAAATGATAGTAAAACTCCTTGGGTCCTTGGGTTTCTTAGGTAGCTTCTTTTGCTGTATGACACTGCACAGCCTTCATGAACTTTATGTAGTTCGACATTTGCTCAAGGGCATCTACAAAAGGAATGTTAATATGCAAAATCCTAAAGATGTCTAAGAATTTAGATGATTGGTCATACTTGTCCTTTTCAATGAAATGCTGAAGGTAAAGAACTCTACTCAAATCAAGAGGATGGGAATCAGAATACTTCCCTGTACTCGGTGATTGCACTGTGTTCTTCTTTTCCTCAGACACCTTCTCTTCAACCTTCTTCTCTTTCTTTTTCTTCTCAACATTTTTTTCATCAACCTTCTCCTCGGGCCCTTTTTTCACAGGCTCATGTTTCTCATTTTCAGCTGAGGTCTTGCCACTTCTCAACATAATAGCATTACATTGTTCCCTAGGATTAACTCCAGTGGTACTAGGGAACTTACCTTTCTACATCGTCCTCAATGAAGTGGTGATCTCTCCAACTTGGACCTCTAGATTCTTCATGGCCTTCTCTTGGCTATCCATCCTACCTTCTAGGCTTGTTGTTCGGTTGCAGTCCTCCTTAATGAATGTTCCCAGCATCTTCTTCAAGAATGGGTCATCAGATTGTTGTTAGGATGATGATGCATAACAAGGAGGTCCCTAAAACGCATTCTTATTGTTAGAATAAGAAAAATTTTCATGATTACGCATACCTGGGTAGTAGTGATTCGACATTTGGTTTTGCTGGCCTCCAAACTGATTTTGTTGGGCTCCTTGAAATCCATAGCCTTTGTTGATAGAGTTGGCTTGCTTCAGCTGAGACTCTTCCCAAGTAGGGTAAGATTGATAAGCCGCCATGGATGAAATCGACTGAGGCTTTCCCTACATAGTCAGATTTTGGAAGGCATTAGTCAGTTAAGCTATTTGTGCTTTAAGAGCACTTACCTCATTGATAGAATGTAAATTCAGGACTCGAGTAGCTGTCCTCTAAGTGGGCCTCTCTGATGGCTAATTATAGCTGGTGGTTGCCATGTCCTCCAATAATGCTTGGGCCACCTGAGGTGTCTTTTAAAAGATCGACCCTCCTATAGCTGCATCCACAATAGACTTAGTAGTACTGGCTAACCCATTATAAAAATACTATACCTAAAGCCAATAGGGGCAGCCGTGTTGTCGGCATTTTCGCAGCAGCTCCTTAAAACTTTTCCACCCTCGAAGAACTGCTCATCCTCAGCTTGAACGAAATTGCTAATCTCGTTCCTCAATTTCTGGGTCTTGTGGCAGAAAAAATTATTCAGAAAGGCTTGGACGAGCTCATCCCATGTTGATATGTTGTCAGCCGGTAGGGATTCTAACCAATCCTTTGCCTTGTCCTGCAAAAAGAAAGGAAATAAACACAAGTGAATAGAATTGTTTGGTACCCCATTTAACTTTAATATACCGCATATCTCAAGAAAAGAACGAATATGTTTATGCGGTTCCTCTGCAATTGAACCCTAAAAGCACAACCCGAGCAATCTGAGTGAGTCCCGACTTCAATTCAAAATGTGCAGCATTAATTGGTATGTGTATGATCGCTGGCTGAGCATTCGGAACCATGTTCTGGAAATAGTCCCGGATAGCTCGTGGGTCTATTTCTTGCTAGGCCATCTAATTGAGTGCTCCTCTCTGTTCTCTTAGATTTCTCATGCAAGTTTGTTCAATTTTTGGATCAAGAGGAACAGGGTCAGTGCCTCAAGTACGGGGCATACACCAAAATCATACCAAAAAAAATGAAAAATAGTGTATAAATCACCCTAAATTAAGACCTACTTGAACGCCTCGATAATAGAAAAGTTAAAAATGCACCGATTCCCTGGCAACGGCGCCAAAAACTTGTTTGCAACCAACAATGCATCACTGCAAGTGTACGGATCAATCGTAGTATAGTGACCCAAGAGGCCGAGTATCGTCCACAGGGAATCGTGTTCTTTAACTTTTCTAGTTATCAATTAATTCTTTTGGTTTTATCTAGGGGTCCCAATGTCATGCAATAATTTCTAGAATTAAAGAAAGTAGTAAAAGATGCATGATATTGGTAAATAAATTGAGAGAAAAGGAGGTTCTAGGGTGTTTGCTTGGTGAATGAAATATTTAGGCAATTGATTAACTCGTGGGATGCACTTTATTACACTTTTTCTAGGTCTAAGGTTAATTAATCTGGATTTTCCCCTCTCGAGGTTGACCAACTCTCGCAATTAACTCCTTATTCGATCTCTTGCAACAAGAAATTAAAAGCAGCATAAAGAAACCTATCCCGGACCTCACGAACTTTCTTATCAAACTCGTCCAGAGAAAACTTCTCGTCTATTTTCCTTGGTGTAATTTACTACCCTCTCTTGAGCAAGATAATAAAAACAGCACACACACATCCAATGGCCAAGTGAATAGTGAATTTAAAGCTGGAAAAATAGCAGAAAAAGCAATAAATTTTATTCCCACAAGAAAAGCAATAAATTATAAATATCTGTTACACCAACACCCTAAAACCTATAAGTTTAGCTACTGGAATACATCAATAACAGCCCAGAAAATCAGTAAAAATATGCATAAACAGAGAGGGGAAAGAAATAGGATACTCCTGGATGAAATCCACGTCGTTTCTGACATAGACACACTTCTCGAGACATGAAAACCTGATCCCAAGCACTCTCAAGCGTTCAAAAAGCTCCAAAATAAATGCCCATGGATTTCTCCCTCGCGTTCTATAGAAAATCCCACAAAAAATCGAGCTCCCCAACCTCAATCATGAAATAACGTTTATATATTGTCTGTCTACAACGTCGAGATGCTATAAGGCAGCGTCACGACTCTGGTTCAAAGAAATTTCCCAAAATACGCGTTTTGAGGCATTGTTCAACAATGTCTCTCTGCTGATCACGTCCAGATCATGATTTTCCAAATTTGGGCGTTGAGACACCCAATGATAGTGCCTCAATGCTGCCCCTCGGGTATGCACTAATTTGGGCTTCGTTTCTTCGTTACTTGGTCGCTTTAGCTCATCTTGGGCCCATTTTTCAACTCAAACTGAGTCGAATATTTATTTTTACTTCAAAATACACGATTCGTACAAAATCAACAATAAATGCATCAAAGTACACATAAAATTCTTCAAAACCTCTATAGTTTAGGCACTAAAATAACACTTTTTAGTGTGCTATCAATAGAGTGTCGTATGACAATGCTCCATCATAGCTGAACTTTTAATTAAGAAGCACATCTTTTTACTATCCCATCAGCACACTGTCTATAGATAAATAGATCATCCCATAAATAGAAGCACACATAATGAAGAAACCTCTTTAGCTCTTGCTTTGTTAATTATGGGGGCAACAACCTAGCAGTTAGATAGTTGGCAATATCTACAAACCAAGGTGTTTGAACATCTATAATTTGAGCTATTGTAAACAACTGTTCATCTGAAAAAAAATCACGGATCTCTGGTTGCTGCAACATTTCTTTTGTTGCTCAACTATTGAAAGATGATATGCAACATAATTCTCCAAACCTTTCTTATCTTTAATCTCCAAGTCAAACTGTTGTAGTAGGAGCACCCATCTAATGAGTCTTGGTTTTGTATCCTTCTTCGCCAACAAGTAGTGAATTGTTGCATGATCTGTAAAAACATTAACTTTAAAACCCACCAGATATGGTCTAAATTTTAAAAATGCAAAAACTACTGCTAAAAGCTCCTTCTCTGTAGTTGTGTAGTTTAGTTTTGCTTCATTTAAGGTTTTGCTGGCATAATAAATTGAATGAATCACCTTTTCATGTTCTGTCTGAACATTGCTTCAAAAGCATAATCGCTCACATCACACATTTACTCGAAGGGTAAACTACAATTGGATGATGAGAGGATTGATGCAGTGATCACTACCTTCTTCAACAACTGAAAAGCTTCCAAATAATCTGCATTAAAAGCAAAAGATCTGTTAGCTTTTAATAACATGCAAAGAGGTTTAGAGATTTTAGAAAAATCCTTGATGAACCTTTGGTAAATATCTACACGGCCAAGGAAACTCCTAATTCCCTTAATTGAATTTGGTGGTTCTATCTTCTCAATAATTTCAATCTTAGCTCTATCCACTTTTGTTTCTTTTTTAGAAATCTTATGGCCTAGAACAATGCCTTTTCACCATGAAGTGACATTTTTTCCAATTTAAAACTAAAATTGTCTCTTCACATCTCTTCAAAATTTTACCCAAATTATCTAAACAGGTAGTAAATGAACTCCCAAAGACTGACAAATTGTCCATAAATACTTCCATAATTGATTCAACTATGTTATAGAATATAGTTATCATATACCTCTGGAAAGTTGTTGGGGCATTATAGAGACCAAAGGGCATCCTCCTAAATGCAAATGTACCGTAGGAGCAAGTAAAGGTGGTCTTTCTTGATCATCATGGGCTATACTAATCTGGTTATAACCAGAGTAGCCATCAAAAAAGAAATAGTCAGCCTGACATGCAAGTGTATCTAACATTTGGTCAATAAAAGGCAAAGGAAAGTGATCGTTATGTGTAGCTGTGTTTAGCTTCCTGTAATCCATACATACCTTCCAATCTGTCACTGTCCTAGTAGGAATTAGTTCGTTGCCTTCATTTGTAATCACATCATTCCTCCTTTCTTGGGCATGCACTGAACATCACGACCTAATTACTTTCTGCAATAGGGTAAATAATTCCAGCGTCTAACCATTTGATGACTTCTTACTTCACAATTTCTTTCATGGCTAGATTCAACCTTCGTTGCTACTCAACAGGCTTAAAGTTTTCACCTTCCAAATTGATCTTATGCATACAAAAGAGATGGATTGATATTCTGAATGTTTGTTAAAGTCTAGCCAATTGCCTTCTTGTATTGCTTCGACAATTGAATTAATCGATCTGCATCATCTGACAGTAAATTTGTTGCAAAAATTATTGGCAATGTTTCATTTTCACCAATATAAACATACTTGAAATGAAATGGCAATGATTGTAGCTACAGTTGCTGGAATCAACAATGGCTTCATAGGTAGAGACTTTTTGTAATTCAAATTCGAAGTTTCAAATGTTTTCTTATAATACAAAATCTCACATACGTATTTGCTATTTTAGAAAATTGATTTCACAGTCTGCATCCATGGGCATACCATCCCCAAACTATTGATTGTGCTGCTTCTATAATTATGTCTCGAATGCATCTTCTACAATTTCCTCCAACAATTGGATTACTGAACATTCCTTAACTTTTGATGGATATCTCATGGCATCAAACACACTGAACTTCACCTCTTGATCATGCACTCTCATGGTCAACTCTTCTTTTTGAACATCAATCAATGTTCTTCTTTTGGGTAGGAAAGGTCTTCCCAAGATTATAGGCATATTCTTATTAGCTTCATAGTCCAAAATAATGAAATCAACTGGGAATATGAACTTGTCTACTTGGACCAAAATATCTTCAATGTTACCTTTAGGATATGTAATTGACCTGTCAACCAATTTAAGTTTGACAGTGGTAGGTCTTGCTTCTCCTACTCCTAATTTCTTATAGATGGATAATGGCATGAGATTGATACTAGCCCCAAGATCACCTAATGCCCTTCTTAGTTCCTTCCTTAAGGAGTTTCACATAATTTGGCATCTGTTAAAAATCCTACTACCAACTTCTGTTTACGTGAAATTGTTTCAATACCTCTAAGAATTTCTTAAACTGGACCTCTTGAGTTTTCTGCTTTAGTCTTTGTGGATAGGGAGTTGGCGGAGATTTGAAAGGGATAACAAGAGTGGATCTCTGAGGTTCTACAAGTTTTGTTGTAGGAACTCCTTTGCTTCATCTCTATCTCCTACTGTGTCTTCAATCTTTACCTCGCTGCTCACCTCTTTTGCTGATCAGCAAAATTCTAAGTCACATTCTTTTGCTAGGGCAAAAAACTTGTTCCAGCTAAGGGCTTTCCAGTTCTAAGTTCTACTGCTTGCACTTGCTCTTTACCTTCCCTTCTCGAATTTTCACTATCCGAAGGAAGTTGTCCTAGAGGTTGAATTTTCAATTCACTTGCCAATTGTCCAATATGGATCTCCAAATTCCTCAATGAAGCTTGTTGACACTTAATAATTGCATTGTTCTTGGCCATGTACATCTTTATCATGTTCTCTAACAAATTGTCAAAATTTTGTTGGGGCAACTACCTATCCTGCTACAACACAAATTGTTGATTTTGTTGCCCAAGAGAAATGAGGATGATTTCCTTCTAATGTGACTCCAAGAGAAATTTGGATGATTACCTCATTGTTGCCAATTGTCCAGATGGTTTCTTTTCTACTGTGCTAGATAGTATAATGATTTCCTGTTTGACTCTTAGAGAAATTATGATGATTCAACCACCTTTCATTGTAGGTGTTAGAATGATAATTATTTCTACTTATGTAACAGATTGATGCTAGATTGCTAGGGCAATATTCATAGGTATGTGCTTCTTCACAGAAAACACATGACTCTATTGTGACTAGATTCACAGTAGTGTTATGTGGTGTAACATTTCCTAAGGGTAGGGTTTTGATCATGTTTGTCAAATAAGTAATGTCTACCGTAATGGATGTTAGCGCATCAACTTTTGTTCCTCCTTGAGGTCTTTTTCCATGGTTTGTTCTTCCGTCATACCACTTACAACTATGGTGGATATCCTTTCCAAAATCTTATATGCTTCATTGTAAGTTCTTGATAGTACAACACCATTTACTGAAGCATCTACCATGCTCTATGTAGCTAAATTCTACCCATTGTAAAATGACTCAAGTTGAACATAGTAAGGCAAACAATGATGAGAACACTTCCTAAGGAGTTCTTTATACCTTTTCCAAGCATCACTAAAAGGTTCATCCACGTATTGCTTAAGGGATACAATTTTTTCTCTTAGTTTGGCATTCCTAATAGGTAAAAAATACTTAGTTCAAAATCTCTCGCCAATTTATTCAAGGTGGTGATTTATCCTAGAGCAAATATTTTTAATCATGCCTTTTCTCTATCCCTCAAGAAATAAGGGAACAAAGATAATCGTAGAGCATCCTTAGAAACTCCCTAAAATTCTTGAGGTGTAAATCTGGATCCTCTATAGGTAATCCATGAAACTAAGCAATTGTCTGCAACATCTAAAACATCACAGACTTCATTTCAAAATTTGTTGCTTGAATATTTGGCCTAACTATCCCTGAATTTAATTCATCGAACATAGGGACTGCATAGTCTCTGATGGCTCTCTCCCTATCATTGGCTAAAAGAATAGAGTTTTCAACCTGATCCACTGGTCAAATTTGTTGTTGCATGGCTACTCAAAGTAATGGAACTTCTCCTTTATTCGGTTGTTGATTCACTTGCTCTACAAGTCCTCTAGGAGCTATAGGATGTTACTCCATCGAAGTTGCTCAATTTCTAAACTCCCTTCTCCTTTTCCAAAAAGTCTTTTCCATTTCTGAATCAAATTCAACTTCCAAATCAAAATTATTGTTCATACACTAGTTGCTATAATCGCAAAGAAATTGAATGAGTGTAAAGAAAGTTCCAATTCACGAAAGAATCAAACTCGAATAAGTCAAAATTCAAACTAATCCCTGGCAACGATTCCATAAGCTTGTTGCTTTGCGATGGTGAGAATCAAATTTGGAATAAAAACAACACAAAAGGATGTGCAAGTGTACATAGTCAACAAGTGATAAGTATTTATATCGTCTCCACAGGGATTAGTGGTAGATTTTGAACTATTATAACTTAACCTTTTAGTGAATTCAATGACTAATAAAGACAAATGTTGATTAATTTTTTGAAACTAATGTGGACTAAATTAAATGAGAGAATAAAAAAAAATGCTTTTGCAGTTGTAACGATAAGAATGAATAGGTTTAGATTAAGATATAATGTTATTTCTCTTGAAACAGAATTATGAAGCAAAAGAATTGTAGAATCAAATCACACAACAATAGTCTAAAAATCCTCTCATATCTCCTAGTTATCCTAAGTTAACTCACATTAACCTATATGAGTTAAACTTATTATTGTTGTGCATTAGGTGAGCGATTATCCCTAACCTCCTCACTTAGTCAGCTGCTAACCTAATTTAGAGGGTAATGTGTTTTAAAAGCAATCTACTTCTCCTATTTTCTACCGAAACATAGAGAAGATATTTATGTGCATTGGTCAAACAAACATAAGCATTAAGCAATAAAGAACACTTCTAAAACAATTCAATTTCAAAAGCTTTACTTCCATTCTGAATCAGTTCAACAATATCTCTCTTAATCCTCACCGAAGGGTGATTAGCTCATGCTACATTATCGAAAAGACAACAAACAAATAATGAAAGCAGTAAATGAATTCCTAATGAAAGAAAACTCTAAGGAACTGCAGAATTTGGTTGCTCCATGAAAACAATTGCAAGAGTCATCTTTTCTGCTCCAACCTTCACTTGAGTTTCTTCGTTCTACAAGCTCTTATCTACAGAAATTTAAAGAAGTGCAACACGATAGATGAAAACTTTGCAGAAGAAGAAGTTTGAAACTAAAATTGAATTAAAATTCTTAAAAACGAACTCTCTTCTTTTGTCTAATCACCCACGTGGAATGCATCCAATGGTTGATTAAATATGTAAAAGAAAGATTTATTTTTATATTTTAAATTTTTGTTATTTTCGCGCGGATCTTCTCTGTTCGTTTTGCTCCAAAATTGCTCAATCAATAGTTTTGTTAAAATAATGCTCCATCATTTATGTTCTTGGCAAAATATTTAGAATTACTAGTAATTAAGCATAATTTCTTTCAATTATATTCAAATGTTGTCATAAATGGAAGGATGCAACAATATGAAGGTTCTCAAAAGTCCTATATGCAAAACAAAGATAAATCAATCAATTATTCCATAATTCAAAGGCAATTTACTCCAATAAAGAGATGAAATCTAGCCTGAGAGACTTCTAATAACTCTCTTTTAGAGAGTTCAGCACTCATGCAGGGAAGCAAGCGTGAGTGCTCGTAGGAGGTTAGCACGGATAGATGCACGTGATAGGGGTGCACTCAAGCATGGGCGCTGGCGATGGTAGGGGCGTGCACATGGGCGCAAGTGTTGGTGATGGTTGGGGTGGCAAAAACTTGATCGCAGCTGACTATGCGTTGCCACAAGCGCACATGTCAATCGTAGTATAATAAAACAGTCGTGAGACCGAGTATTATCTTCTGGGATTCAATTAATTAATTCTCTTAGTTATCTAGCAAAATTCGTTCGGTTCTATTTAGGGAAGACCGAACTTTAGGTGATTTGTACAAAATAAAGAAATCAAAACAAGCGTGAAAACAATTCAGGTATAAAATTTGAGGTCAAGCGAGTTCTAGATTGCCGACTTCACTAACAGACCATATCAAATGTCTAAATAATTCGAGGATTTATTTATTGGGAATTTCATAAGTCTTGGAGTCTTAATTTGGGTTTCCTCTCTCTAGTTCAACCAACTCTCACACTTAATCTCACAATTAACCTATCTGTCTAATTAATAAGAAGAAGTTAGGCATTAACGACTCTCCTACTAACAATTTCTAATATTTGCAAACTATTTTCATGCATAAACAAATATTAGTTGAGCAATTTAATCTAGTTTAGTAATTTTATTTCTAACAAGCCATGAACCATAAATAAATTTAGTAGGTTATCAATCCACTAAAAGCAATGGGTGCAAATTACTCAAATGAAATTGCAATAAAATCATTCAAAGGTTAAATAATACGAATTCAATGGTCCATAGCTAATCTAACCCCTAGAACAAATGGACTTAGCTAAACATAATTCCAACAAAACAATCCATAAAATTCATTGCTCAAATGATAAAGAGAGAAAAAGAAAACTTTTGAATCGATTCTTCTCCATTTCTAGCTTCAAATTGCTTCCCTCATCCCGAGCACTTGGCTTTCGCTCCCAAGCTCCAAGAAATTCTCCTCTTAGCTCCCAGTGGGAGTTCTAAGTAAAAGTATGGCTATTCTATCGAAAATTGGTCCCAAAACGGTCTCTTCCAACCCTATAGCCGAAAAGATCCTTATATACTGCTTCCCGATAGCATAGCGTGCGGAATTTTATTTACAAAATGCCACCATGTGTTTTTGAAATAACGCGAATATAATTCGTAGCATTGCGATGTGATTGGGTAGCGTCTCGACATTGTCCTATTCTGTATGCTACTAGTTGCTTTGGCATCTCAATGCCATGGGGTAGCATTGAGACTCTACCCCCTCGGGTTTCTCCACTAGTTTAGCTTCTTTCTTCATGCCTTAGACGAATTTTTTGCCTCCTTGGCTCATTTTTCGACCCGATCACTCCAATTGATTAATTTCTTCTTCAAGCCTCGATTCCTATTAATAGGGACAACGATCCCTCCACATCTCCACAACGGTATGATATTTTCCACTTTGGGCATAAACCCTTATGGCTTTGCTTTTGGTTCACCCTAAAAGGCCTCATACCAATGGAGATGTTGTCCCTCCTGTATATACCCATGATCCTCCCCTTGTCTAGTCAATGTGGGATGTTGGTCGCACTCCCAACAATCCTCCCCTCGAACTAAGGAGCACCGAGCCTCCCCTCAAATGTCATCGATCTATCCACTCTTATCCAGGCCAACTCCTTCCTCCGGAGCGCAGCCCACTGCCTGTCTGATAGAGCTCTACCATGGATTCGTGGAGCGTCTTCCACATGACTATTTCTTTGAGACTTATTACTTTCCACTTGTTCGGCACCCGAGGATTCTACCGACATTGCTAAGTTAGGGGAATAACTCTGATACCAATTGATAGGATCGTATGGCAACACTAGAGGGGGTGAATAGGGTTGCTTAAAAAGTTAAAACTTTTCCTATCAATTTAGATAGAAATAATATAATTAAAATTAATCTAATAAGCACACTAAAATTAATTAGAAATATAAGACGATTTAGCTAAGCATGCGTTCTAATCAACATAGTAATTTAGGAGTGGAAATTTAAAAAGTATAGAGAGAAGAATGACACCGAAAATTTTATTGTGGTTTGGAAATTCCTACTTCACTCCCCAAGACTCCTTCTTGGGTATTTTACTGCAACAGCTCTCTTACGGGTGAGAACCAAACCGTTCGATCACTCTTTTTAAGGGTGCAAGAGTAAACCCCCTACCGATCCTTTTGCAGGTTTAGGATCCAACCTATACCAATCTTTTTACTGGGTTTAAGGTCAAACCACTATCGATCATTTTAACAGGTTCATGATTAAACCACTACAAATCCTTTTTCAGGTTCAGGATTAAACCACTACAAATCCTTTTTTTTGGGTTCAGGATTAAACCACACTCACAATCCCAAGGTTCTCCCACATCTTATTACAAAAACCCAATTTAAAGTAATGAAATTTGAAAGCCACAAAACTAAAAACTGATACACAATTTTGCACTCAAAATAATCTACCTTAATCTCTCAAAAACAAATAAATCTCTCACACAAAATAACACTTTGAACTTTGGAGAGAATTAGAAATAGAGGCTTAAGAGAGAAAAGAATTCAACAAGAATGGTTGTATTTTGGAGGAGAAGATTGTTGGAATTTATAGGATAATTTTGGATAAAAAGAATATCAAAATTGGAATTAATTTGGCCATTAGATCAAGGTTAAGAGGATGAATGGTTGAGATTACAAAGATGGAAAAGGAAAGCATAACGGGTAGTTTGAAAAAATTAGAAAGAAAATATGGAAGGATAATGTGTTTGGTAGGGCTCGAACTCGTGCTATAATGGTGATGAACATTTGCGTCTCGCTCACGTCAAAGTTTCTAAAATTCTGCTCAATTTTCTATTGGTCATAATTTCTTCGTCTGACGTCCGATTTGAGCGATTCAAAATGCATTGGAATCGTCTTTTCGAGCTCTACACTGTGAACACTTAAAAACACTAATCATCAATAAATTTGAACTGTTTGTTATCATCAAAACATATAGTGGGATTGAAGCTCATAAAGCTAACACCTATAGTAATCAAGAAATAAAATCATCAAAGCATACATTTTAACACACAAAACTTCTAAATTATAGGCTATAGAATAGCACTTTATGAGTGCTATCACGCTACATGAGAGCTGTGATGATGGTGAGGTATGCTTGCTGGGAATATGGGTGCTTCTGCTAATGATATTTTCATTATGAAACAAACCAAGCGTATCTCTTGAATATCGATTTGGCTCTTGTTCCATTGCTTCATAGGTTCATCACCTTCCTCTCTTAAATTGTTGATTACCCCTTAAACATATTGGCTCATGACACATTGAAGCTTTTTGGCTCTTCCACTTGTGATTGGTCTTTGGTGAAGGATTGGTACACCCATGACCACATCATCCTCACTCTTTTGATGGGCTACCCATGAATCCAAATATGCACAGGCTTGGTTGTCATCCATAAAGACTATTTACCATGATTTTGAAGGAGGAGATGTAAGGCTTCATAGCAGCCGTCTCTCCATCTGACTATGCTATAACATTAGTAGTTGGTGAAAGAATCGACCATCGTGCATCAAGTGGATCCTAAGCATCTTCAGGATCAGGGTTTTGTTTGAGACAAAAGAGAAAGTTCAACCAAGCATCTTCTAATCCACAATGACTTTAGGATAATTTTGTTAAGCCACACGAGACTCGAGGACAAAGACAACAATCGAATCACTAACAAATCCTTGTTATGACAGATCAATATGCAATACTAGTGGGAAGTGATATTCTGGGTATTGTTTATTTGGCACAAGAGTATGTTTTAGGTGCAATAAGAAGGGAATATAGCTACAAAGTGCTATAAAACTGATGCTTTGTTTGGTGCACAAAAATTTTCTGAAGGGAATCAGGCAAATGTGACTAAGTAGACTATTAGTGCTAGTGCAATGTAATCTTCTTTGCCTATGTCACAGCATAAAGTGCAAGCATACACTGAGAAGTTTCAGCATAACAAGGTCGATCCGACAAAGAAAACTAAATAGATTAGTTGTTTAAGATTGTGATTTAGGAGAATTAATTAACCAAACGAAAAGATTGTGTTTAATGGACAAAAAATGACTGATAATAAAATGTGAAAGTATAAAAATAGCTAGGGGTGAAAATTAGTTCTCTTAAAAAAGGAAGACAAGTTCAAACTAGGGGATTTTGTGAACTAAATGCGATAGGAATGCTACAACATTTCTCTTAATGCATGAATAACACAAAATAACCATTAGGCTTCTTCCAAAGCTCTAATTCTAGAGTCCATTCCCATTTCCTCTAGTCATTTTTGCAATTAGAGTATCTTATGTGCATTGGGGAAGATGTTATTCCTAAGTCCCTTGTGGACTAGACAAATTTAATCACTCCAATGTGATTGTTAAGAAATCTAGCTAACATATTCTTTTTTCAAGTAAATATTAGCAGGGAAAGTAAATAGATGGCCAGGCTAAATACTAAAATGAAAAGATTAATTCATTAACAACCATTAAATAGGAACAAGGGGTGTTCAAAGCACTCTTACAGAATTCATAAACACATCCCCCTAATCCTCACCTTAGGCTCATTAGCTCATGTTTAAGAGAGAAACAAAAATTACCTAGAGCAAAAGTAAATATACTTTTGAAAATCTCCTAAGAACTTAATCCTACTTAAAAGGTACATAAGACTTAAATTCAAGAAAGAAATTATAGATAAAAATAGTAAAGAAGAGGAAAAGATGAATGGATAGGGAAAAAGAAATTCCTAGAGCTTCTTCTTTCCAAATTTCCCTACTTGAAATTTGCACCATGCCTCCTTGTTTCTTTTTCCTCTTTTGTGAAAAGAAAAACTTCCCTCTCATATTCTATCTTCTTGTTCATATACGGAAGCCATTTTCTTCTTGTCTTGTAAGAAATATCTTTCTTCTCCCATATGACAATGAAATAAGGGCTTAGATGGCTATTCTGAACACGTGGTAGCTGGCTCCTAGTTCTTTTTTTGCAACCCACGTGCCTTTTTCTAGCTCAATCAATGAGCTACCAGCTCACTGTCATTTTGTTTTAGCTAAAAAATGTCATAGCAAGCTGCTTCTGCAACATGAGGTGCTACAACATAATAAGCAGGTTGTCATAGAATAGGCTTGATAATTGCAATGGAAAATTTAATCATTAAACAGCCACATAACTCATGAAATAATACATAAATTCTAGTTCAATTATGCACATACAAAGACTTTTTCACTTCCAAATGCTTATCTGTTTAAGCTAAGTAACTTTTATTCTAAGAGTTAATAAACCCCAAACTTGAATCATTACTCATCTCTGAGTAATGCTTACACTCTCCCTTCATCCTCCTTTTGCCACTATTACTTGCATTAATACAATACAACTAGCCCAAATTGGTACTACAATTTTTAAGCATCCTCTCTAATCCTTTCTTTTTGACACATATGCATAGTCCTAAATCATCTAAGCTACCCAGCATTGCCTCCTTCTTGGTTATGCTGATGGGAAATTTATACCACAACTCATTCAGATTCGGGTTGGCTCCAATCATAAGTCTTTTGTGCAGACCATAGTAACAGCAACAATAACCTCCCTATCAACTTCAAGCTTTTATTAAGAAATGCTACTCTAACCAAGGACAATGCACTTTATTTTTTTTCTTTCTTATTTCAGGTTTGAAGATGATGGTCTAGATTTCAACCCTATTCTCAAAACAATGACACCTTGTTGTGAAGTTTCCTAAGCTTCCAGCTCCATTCCTTCCGGAAACACACTAATGAATATCTATTAAGACAAGCTTCCTGCTATATTCTTCCCTTGCTTCAGAATGACGACATCTTTTCGTGAAGTCACTCGATCTAGGGGAAGGATATGCATTCAGGCATCACTCATTCCAAAGGGCTTCGCTACTTTGTAGTTTTATGCAATAGCCTGTAATTTACAACTTATTTATTTCTTTTTCTTTTCTATTTTTTTTTTAGACTTGGGAAGAGGAGTGTGCCTTAAGTAGTAGAGGGTCATTCTCCTTCCTACATTGTTTTGCTTTTTTTTTTTTTTTTAGATTAAAAGGGCAACCCTACCCCCAAACTTCCTCAATGAAATAGACTTTCCTTATAAGTAGAAGTTGAAGAGGGTAAAATTGAGGCTAAAGAGAAAAAGAATGAACCCTTACAAAAATTCGTACCACTAAGTTTAAAGATGGCCATGTTGCTTGTGATGGTGAGGCTTAAATTTGAAATAATAACCATACAAAATGATGTGCAAATATACACAGTCAGCAGCAAGTGATAAGTATTTACATCGTCTCCACAGAGATTAGAGGTAGATTTTGAACTATGCTCCCTTAGATCTTTTTAGTGAATTCAATTGATAACAAAGATAAATGATTTATAGATTTTTGTAACTAATGCCAAGTTAAATTAAATGATAGAAGAAAAAGAGTGCTTTCGAAGTTGTAACCATATGAATGAATAAGTTCAGATTAAGGTATAATGTTATTTCCTTGAAACAGAATCCTGAAGCAAAAGTATTGTTGAATCGATTCACACAGCATTAGTCTCGAAATCTTCCCAAACCTCCCTGATAGCTTAGATTAACTTTCATTAACCTAAGTGGTTTAACCTATTGTATTTTGTGAATTGGGTGAGTGATTATCCCTAACCTCCTCACTTACCCAGCCTCTAACCGAATCTAGAGGCTAATGTGTTTTAAAAGCAATCTACAACTCGTATTTTCTTCTAAAACATAGAGAAGATATTCATGCGTGTTGGCCAAACAGTCATAAACAATAAAAACACCTTTAAAACAAATCCATTCGGCAAGGTTTACTTTAGTTCTGAATCAATTCAATAACATTGCCCTTAATCCTCACATAAAGATGATTAGTTCATGCTACAATATCGAAAAGACAACAAACAAATAAATGAAAACAGTAAATGCATTGATAACAAAAGAACTCTAAAAGAACTACAGATTTTGGTTGTGCTACGAAAAGTTGCATAAATCGTCACTTTTGCTCCAGCCTTCAATGGAGTTTCTTCCTTCTGCAAGCTCTTCTCGATGGAAATTCAATAAATTGCAGCAACAATTGAGGGAAAACAACTAAGGAATGAATTTTATTCTCCAAAAAGATCCCCCCATCTCAAAGACGATGGCCTCTTCATTTATATCTCTTTTGTTGTGATTAGGAAGCTTATTAGGTCAAATCATCTACTTGGCACGCATCCAACAACTGATTAAATCCATAAAAGAAAGATTTATTTTCAAAATTTAAAATTTTGTTATTCTCGCGTTGATCCTCTGTGTCCATTTCTCTCTAGAATTGCTTGATCAATATTTCTGGCAGAAAAATACTCCATCATCAATTTGCTAATGAAATATCTACGATCAGTAGAAATTAACACAAATTCCTTCAATTCTATTCAATTGTTGTCATAAATAGAATAATTCAACAATATGAGAATTCTCAAGAGTCCTATATGCAAACCAAAGATAATTAAAACATTTATCCCATGAGTCAAAGACAATTACTCCAATAAAGAGATAAATTCTAGCCTAAAAGACTCCTAATAACTCTCTTTTGGAGAGTTATCAAATCTTCAAACTTGAACTATTGCTCGTCCTCAAGTAATACTTAGACCTTTGAGAAATCAACAAGATTGATTTGGCAAACAAAATCTTGTAGCAAACTTTGATATACAACTCAATGAAATACTATTAACTATCCAACTAGGTTACATCTTTTTTAGGTCAATCTCTTATCTTCTCTTCATTTTTCTGCACATACCACAAATTTTACTTATTCTCAAGACTCTGCCTCCTAGTTTGATAAATCTTAACTCATCAACCTCACTGTGCAATCCTATTCCCTTCTCAATCTTGTCTTTGGATCCCCTAGATTTCATTTTGCAAAAACTGCTCACTGATTGCTATCTCAAAATTCTTTCACACAGCAAAGTTTTTGTTCCCTTCAAGTTATTTGCTTAATTTTCAAGACTCATCACTGATCAAAAATTTCATTCTTATTCTTGGTAGGAAACGTTCTTGTCCTAAAGAAATAGTTACATTCATGCAACACTCTTCCCTCATAATTCCTTTTTCTTTTTTTTTTTTAATATTCATTCTTCTCCTGAGTTACTTTTTGATGCAGTGAAAATTACGGGTGTCATAACTGCCTCTGATTACTAGTCTACTCAGGAAAAACAAGTGTCTAAAGGGAGAGAAGTGTACCACCAAGAAAAGCATAATGTTCTTTTTAAAATTTTTAAAATATTTCAATAAGGACCAATGAAACACAACATCCCGAAACTTAAAAATGCACATTCTTCTCAATGTGCGAGACAGTAATGGGGAGAATCTCCAAACTTAGTCTAAAGAATCCTAAACAAGTTTGATCGGGCAAACAAAATGGTCCTCTAATTGTTGAAGCAACGTTTCCTCAAGGATCAACTAAGTAAAAGGAGTTTATCAAGACTAGGTAAAATAGGTGGACTTAGTTGTGCAAAAAAATCTAGATTCAATAAGTTTTCAACCCTAGGAAACAAACTAAGGCCCTCATATTAGTCAATCTTTGTCTAACATTGAAAGGTTTATCAAATTCTACTAATGTTGGATCAACAGTTAGGCTCATTACTAATGAACTTATCTTAAAAGTGATAACAACTAGAATGCTTGATAGAAATAAACTTATACCCTAACCAAAATATATTGCAATAAAAAGGAGGATTACAAAATATCAGTGGAGGGTGGTCAAACAATAATAGAGTAGAGATTTTCTTTTTCAGAAATAAAACCATAGAGGCAAGATCATTTAAATAAGAGAAATAATTAAAAATAAGAGACTTTAGAGAAAAGGGATAGCCAACATCCCTGCAGTCATTCGTCTTCAAAAAGAGGATCTTGCTCCTCCGCAACCTCGTCATGCACTACCAAGGGTGGTCGCATGGCAGAGTATGCTCTTCAACTTGTGCCTATGCAGATTGAACAAATTCTACAGCAGGATGTGATTTTGTCCCTCTGGTCTTTGGTTCTTACCTCTGGTCTTAGTAGCCATGATTACTCAAAGAAAATTTCATGCAAAATTTATTTTCTTGGACTAAAATATTCCAACGAATCTTTGCTGACATGATTGCCTTGGAAAATCTTCTAAATCTTAAAAACGAGTGTTTTATCATTAATTTCCTTAATTATAATAGTTCAAATATATTATTTTCGTAATAAAAAATCTTTACACTCTCTCAACCACATTATAAATGCTGCCTCAAATCTCGCAAATCTTTCCATAATTACTTTCAAGGCAAAATCAAATTTAAATTAGAGATAATTATGGAACATTTAAATTGAATTTGTATTTTTATTATTGAATCAAAATTAAAATAAAATTCATCATGAAAACAAACTCAAAAGATAAAATCTAATTTAATTTAATGAAAAGTGAAAATTTAAATTAAAAAATTTCAAACACTCCTAAAAACATTCATAAAATAAAGTAAAAAGGAAATTAGAAAGGGAAGCAAAAATTAGTTATCATTATGCTCAACAATTGCTTCTGCAATCTTCATGCTCTGACACAAATTTAGCAATTGGAGAGAAGCGCATTTTCGAAGAAAATAATAATGCTTGATCCTCTAGCCATTGACATTGAAGTCTCTCTCATCCTTTTCATCTCTCACCATGACAACTCCATATGGAAAAACTTCCAAAATAGTGAAAGGTCCAGACTAACAAGACTTCAATTTTCTAGGAAAAAGCCTAAGTCTCAAGTTCTACAGCAACACTTGTTCTTTTTCAAAATGCTTTTGAACGAACCTCTTATTATGCCACACTTTTGTCTTCTCCTTGTATATTTTACGTTCTCATAAGAAAAATGGCGATGCTCCTCCAATTCATTTAATTGTAGAAATCTAACTACTTTAGTAGCTATGGTGTCAAAGTTCAGATTCTTCAAAGTTCAAAAAGCTTTGTGCTCTAACTCCAAAGGCAAATGACATGCTTACCATAGACTAACTTGCAAGGAGACATTTCTAGAAGTGTTCTAGAGGTGTCTTGAATGTAGTTTTATAAGCCCAAAGAGCATCTAGGAATCTAAAACACCAATCCTTCCTATTCGAGTTGACAACCTTCTCTAGGATTCCATTAATCTCCCTATTTGAAACCTCAACTTGACTGTTGGCTTGTGGGTGATAAGGGGTGGATACTTTGTGTTTTACACCATACTTTGCTAATAAATTCTTAGGATCCTATTGATGAAATGAGATTCTTCGTCACATATTAGAGTTCTTGGAGTTTCAAAACAAGTGAAGATATTCTTTTGAAGGAACTTTGACACTATTTTAGCATCATTCTAGGCACAAGCAATTGCCTCCCCCCACTTTGACACATAATCAACAACTAGTAAAATGTAAGAGTTACCATTTTAAGGGGAAATGGCCCCCTTGAAGTCAATCACCTTGACACCAAATAGCTCTATCTCTAAAATGAAAGTTAGTGACATCTCATCTTTGACTCCTAAATTGTCTTTCCTTTGGCACTTGTCACATGTTTTGCTAAATAGATGAGCATCTATGAACAACAATGGCAAAAAATATCTAGATTGTAGTGCTTCGACTACGGTCTTTTATCCTCCAAACTGTCCTCTGTAGGGTGTTGTATGACAATGTTCTACTATAGCTAAAACTTCTGATTGAGAAACACATTTTCTCACTATTCTATCATCATATTGTCTGTAGACAAATGGATAATTCCAGAAATTGAAGCGCACATCATGAAGAAACTTTTTTAGTTGTTGCTTCATCAATTCTGGAGGCAATAAACAAGCAGTTAGATAGTTAGCAATATCTGCAAACCAAGGTATTTTAACATCGAAAATTTTAGCAACTGTAAACAATTGTTCATTTGGAAAACATTTCTTTTGTTTGCTCACTTCTTGAACGCAATATAGTTTTTCGAACATTTCTTGTCTTTGATTTGCACGTCAAATTCTTGCAGTAGGAGCACCCATCTGATAAGTCTTGGCTTTGCATCCTTCTTCACCAATAGATAGCGAAATATTGCATGGTCTGTAAAAACAGTAACTATAGAACCTACCATATATGGTCTAAATTTTTCAAAAGCAAAAACTATTGCTAAAAGCTTCTTCTCTATAGTTGTATAATTTAGTTGTGTTACTTTTAAGGTTTTGTTGGCGCAATAAATTGGATAAAACATCTTATCATGCTTTTGTCCCAGCATTGCTCAAACAGCATAATTACTTACATCGCACATCAATTCGAAGGGTAAACTCCAATTAGGTGATGAGATGATTAGTGCAGTGATCAATGTCTTCTTCAATACTTGAAAAACTTTCAAACTATTTGCATTAAACTCAAAAGATCTGTTAGCTTCTAATAACAAGCAAAGGGGTTTAGAGATTTTAGAAAAATCCTTGATGAACCTTCTTTAGAAACCTACATGGCCAAGGAAACTCAAATTTTAATCTTGGCTCTTCTATACTTTTTTCAGAAATCTTATGGCCTAGAAGAATGCCTACTTTCACAATGAATTGGCATTTTTTCCAATTTAAAACTAGGTTTGTCTCTTCAGAATGTTACCTATAAATCGAAACAGGTAGTCAATGAATTCCTAAAGGCTTAGAAATCATCCTTAAACACTTCCATGATTGATTCAACCATATCATAGAAAATATCCATCATACACCTCTAAAAAGTTGATGAAGAGTTGGAGACCAAAGGGCATTCTCCTAAATTCAAATGTACCGTATGGGCAAGTAAAGATAGTTTTCTCTTGATCACTAGGGAGTATGCTAATTTAGTTATAACAAGAATAAGTATTTAAAAATCCATAGTAAGCCTCACTTGCGAGCCTATCCAATATTTAGTCAATAAAAGGCAAAGGAAAGTGATATTTACAAGTAGCTATGTTTATCTCCCTATAATCCATGCATACCCTCCAACCTATCACTATCCTAGTAGGAATAAGTTTGTTGGTTTCATTTGTGATCACAGTTATTCCTCCTTTCTTGAGTATGCACTGAACATGACTGACTCAATTACTGTCTGCAATAGGATAAATAATTCTAACATCTAAGCATTTAATGACTTTTTTATTCACAACATCTTTCATAGCCAGATTCAACCTTCTCAACTACCCAACAGACTTAAAATTTTCATCTTCCAAATTGATCTTATGCATACAAAAAGATGGACTGATACATTAAATGTCTGCTAAAGTCCAGTCAATGGCCTTCTTGTGCTACTTCAGCAACTGAATTAATCGATCCTTCATCTTCTGGTAGTAATTCTGCTGCAATAGTAATTGGCAATGTTTCTTTCTCACCGAGATTATCATACTTCATAGTAAGAGCTTTAACTTTAGCTGTGGTGGTTCCTCAACAGATGGCCTCATAAGTGGAGATTTCATGTAATTCAAATCCAAGGTTTCAAATGTTTTCTTATGATATGAAATCTCACATACCTCTATATTTGCTGTCTCAGAACAATTGATTGCACATTCGGCCTCCAAAGGCATACCATTCCTAAATTGTTGAATGTGCTGCTCTTGCAATTATGTCTAGAATGCCTCTTCTACAAATTCCTTCAGCAACTGCATTGCTGAACATTCCTCAATTTTAGCTGGATATCACATGACATCAAACACCCTGAACTTCACCTTTGGTCTTGTAGTCTCATGGTCAGCTTTCCTTTTTGAACATCAATCAGTGTTCTTCCTGTGGGATAGGAAAGGTCTTTCCAAGATCATGGGCACGTTCTTGTCAGCTTCGTAGTCTAAGATGATGAAATCGGTTGGGAATATGAACTTATCCACCTGCACCAAAATATCTTTAATCTTACCTTTAGAATACGTGATTAATCGGTCAACCAATTGAAGTGTGACAGTGGCAGGTCTCGCTTCTCCCACTTCTAATTTCTTGTAGATGAATAATGACATGAGATTGATACTAGCTCCAAGATCACATAATGCTCTTCCCAGTTTCTTTCCTCCAATCGAAACAAGAATGGAGAATAATATGGGATTTTTAACCTTCGGAGGTAGCCTATTTTTCAGGATGGCACTACACTCTTCAGTTAAAACTACTGTCTCATATTCTCCTAACGTCTTCTTCTTAGTTAGAATGTCCTTAAGGAATTTCACATCATTTGACATATGCTCCAAAGCCTCTACCAATGGTATGTGTATGTGAAGTTTGTTCAAAACCTCTAAAAATCTCTTAAACTTGACCTCTTGAGTTCTTCTGTTTGAATCTTTGCCAACATGGAGGTGATGAAGGTTTGAAAGAAGTAACATGAGGGATCTATGAGGTTCTACATGTTTTATTTTAGGAACTTCCTCTGCTTCATCTCTTTCTCCTACTGTTTCTTCAATCCTAGCCTCACAGCTTATGCTCTCATGTTGATCAAAAGAATTTTGATTCACACCCTTTTGCTGGGGCAAAGAACTTTTTCAAACCAAGGGCTTTTCACTTCTGAATTCTACTACTTGCACTTGCTCTTTATCTTCCCTCCTAAAATTTTCAATATCCAAAGGAAGTTGTCCTTGAGGTCGAGTCTTTAATTCACGTACCAATTGTCCAATATGGATTTCCAAATTCCTCAACAAAGCTTGTTGGCTCTGAATAATCGCTTAGTTTTTAGCCATATATGTCTTCATAAGGTTGTCCAATGAATTTTTAGAATTTTGCTGGGGCATTTGCCTATTCTGCTGCAACACAAACTATTGGTTTTGTTGTCCAAATTCAGGTGGATAATTTTCCTTATGTTGTACTAAAGGATCATGATGATTTTCTTTTTGACTCCAAGAGAAATTCGGATCATTCCTCCACCCAGGATTGTAGGTATTAAAATGAGGGTTATTTCTACTTATGGATTGTTAGGGCAAAACTCATAAATATGACCTTCGGCACAGAAAACACATGACTCTGTGGTGACTTGATTCACAGTAGTGTTTTGCGGTGTAACATTCCCTGAGGGTAGTTTTTTTATCATGTTTGTCAAAGAAGCGATGTCTGCTTGAATGGATGTTAATGCATCTACTTTTGTTCCTTCTTGTGGTCTTTTTCTAGAATTTATTCTTGAGTCATACCATCGACAGCTGTTGGTTTATATCCTTTACAAAATCTCATAAGCTTCATTCTACGTTCTTGACAGTGAAGCACCATTTGCTGAAGCATCTACCATGCTCTATGTAGCTAAAATTAACCCATTGTAAAGTGTTTCAAGTTGAACACAATAAGGCAAACCATGATGAAGACACTTCGTAAGGAGTTCTTTATACCTTTTCCATGCATCACTAAAAGGTTCATCTAGGTACTGCCTGAAAGATACAATTTCAACTCTAAGTTTGGCATTCCTAGTAGGTCGTAAATACTTGGTTAGAAACCTCTCTGCTAAATCATTCCAAGTGGTGATGGATCCTAAAGCAAAGGTAGTTAGCCTTGCTTTTTCTCCATCCCTAAAGAAATAAGAGAACATAGATAATCTCAGAGCATCCTTAGAAACTCCCTGAATCACAAACGAATCACTTACTCCCAGAAAATTCTTTAAGTGTAAATGTGGATCTTCGGCAAGTAAGCCAAGAAATTGACCTACTATCTGCAAAATCTGAAACATGACAGAATTCATCTAAAAATTTGTTGCCTGAATATTTGGCCTAACTATTCTTGAATTTAATTCATCGAACATTAGGACTACATAGTCTCTAATGTCTCTCTCTTTATCATTGGCTAAAAGAACAAGGTTTTCAACATGATCCACTAGTCTAATTTGACGTTGCATTGCTACTCCAAGTAATTGAACTTCTCCTTTGTTTGGTTATTGATTCACCTGTTCAATAGGTCTTCCAGGAGGCATAGGGTGCTGCTCCATTGAATTCACCCAGTTTCTTAACTCCCTTCTTCTTCTCTGAAAGTCCTTTCAATTTCTTAATCAAACTCAACTTCCAAATCAGAATTATTGTTCATACACCAGTTGTTGCAATCACAAAGAAATTGAATCGGTGTAAATAAAGCTCTAATTAGCCAAAAGAATCAAATTAAAATAAGTCAAAATTCAAACTAATCCCTAGCAATGGCGGCAAAAACTTATTCTTTTGTGATGGTGGCAATAATAACCACACAAAACAATGTACAAGTGTACACAGTCAGCAGCAAGTGATAAGTATTTATATTGTTTCCTTAGGGATTAATGGTAGATTTTGAACTATTCTCACTCAAATCTTTTTAGCGAGTTCAATGGATAACAAAGATAAATGATTTATAGATTTTGGTAACTAATATTGAGTTAAATTAAATGATAGAAGAAAAAGAATGCTTTCGAAATTGTAACTGTTGGGATTTATGCCCTAAGCTCGTGACGTCATATAAACTATAATGGTGTAAATAAGATAAACTTAAAAATTATTTGTGCATCTTGTCAAAATTAGCGATATTCAATGTATAATAGCTCTATAATCACTAGAGGTGTTCTTAAACTTGAAATGTATCAGACATACGGGAGGATCAAGTTTAAGGGTAGTGGCTTAAATAGTGACAATATATGGATAGGGTTGGGGACCTTATTTTGGTAAACTGTTGATATGGTCCACTTTGTAACTCTTACAACTTGTCTTATCTAGATCGTTCATGTGGTGACATGTGAGTGGAGGTATCGTATGTAATGGGATTACATAAGACTGGACCACGATGTGTTCTTGTAACGACCCGACTTTCTAAGACTCAATTTCCTAGAATCGTTACAATCATGCATGCATGAAACGTTCAAATGACTTGGATTTAGCATTTAGAAATTTAATTTGATTTTAAAGTAGTCAAAGTAATAGAGAAAATAA